>JAHKKF010528870.1:0-11947 GCA_019740295.1 Labeo calbasu
ACGTGCCTCGCTCCCAACGTCAAAACCTTCTGGGCACTGCTCATGAATCTCCGGGCTCTGGACATCCAGGCAGCAGATAGACCCTCTCGCTTCTTCAGGCTCGGTACTGGTGGCCCAGTATGCACCGTGATATCACCAGGTACATCCAGAGCTGCTTAGTCTGTACCATGTCTAACACTCCTCGGCATCTACCTGCAGGAAAACTGGTTCCACTTCCAATACCACAGAGGCCCTGGTCCCATATCGGAGTGGACTTTGTGACCGATCTCCCAATTTCTGAAGGTAACACTTGCATACTGGTAACTCTGGACAGATTCTCCAAGTCTTGTAAACTTATTCCGTTAAAGGGACTACATACAGCCACTGAAACCGCCACACGTCTGTTCCAGCATGTCTTCCGCAACTTTGGGTTACTAGAGGAGATTGTGTCGATCCGGGGTCCTCAATTCATCTCCCATGTTTGGAAAGCCGCCTTCAAGCTCCTTGGTATCTCTGTTAATCTATCTTCTGGTTATCACCCACAGACCAACGGCCAGACCGAGAGAAAGATCCAAGAGCTCGGGTGTTACCTCCGGTCATACTGCCAAGGAGATCAACACAGCTGGAGCAGGTTCCTCCCGTGGGCCGAGTATGCACAGAATTCCCTCCGCCAAGATACCACCGGCCTAACACCCTTCCAGTGCGTGCTCCATTATCAGCCACCGCTGTTTCCCTGGACGGAGAAGCCCTCGAATGTTCCAGCTGTTGACCACTGGTTCCGAGCAAGCGAGAGAGTGTGGGACTCAGCTCACATCATCTCTAGTGGGCAGTCCGTCGTCATAAGAGGTTCGCCGACACTAGAAGGAGGAAGGCCCCCCAATATCAACCTGGGGACCAAGTCTGGTTGTCCACCCACGACCTGCACCTCTGGCTACCCTGCCGCAAGCTGAGTCCCCGCTACATAGGTCCATTCAAGATCCTGAGACAGATCAACAACGTGACATACCAGCTTCAGCTCCCACTGGTTGTACATTGTTTTTACAATGTACAACCAAAATTTCACAGCGCCTAGCCGCCTGCCAACCACCTGTAACCGCTCCTCAGGCCACGTCGGTGGCTGCCTCCCTACCAGTACCAGAACCTATGCAAGTAGACTCAACTCGTCTCACTCGCACTGAAAGGAATCGTGGTTTGTTGTCTGGATTATGTTTGTACTGCGGTAATAATGGCCACTTCATCCGCAACTGCCCCGTCAAATTCCCCGCTGGAATATCTTATCGACTGGGAGGGGTATGGACCAGAGGAGCGATCCTGGATTGCCAAGGAGGACGTACTCGATCCAGCTCTCCTGTTCGAACTCCATCAGAGCCACCCGGATTGTCCTGCCCTCGCAGTTGTGGTCATCCTCGGTGTTGTGTTTACTGATTACTGATTGCCATCACCCGACCAACTCGTGCACGAACTTTCAGATAAGCATTCCATTTGCTCAACTCTTACTTGCACTCCAGAATATCATCATTGTCAATAAAACTCCCTGTTGGTTTGCACCTAATCTCTGTTTCTGGTCTCATCCTTGCAACAATGTGACAAAAGGCTTTGCCGTTGATAGTGTTGCCATAGAAACGCATAATTCAGCTTCGAGTAAAATGCTAGGTGTTGTCATTTCAGAATTATGGTAACTACGAAGGCAGCTTAAGCCCCAAACTTTATACATTGGATTCATTTAAATATTTTTAATGTGGTTGAAGAGTTAACCAATCAATAGGAAAATGATTAAACTCTATTGGATCAGGACTCAGTATCTGCTAAATTTGGGCAAAATATTGATACTCAATATTCAGTGACTCGGACAGGGGGCACAACAAACTCAATTGGGACAGCCCTAAAAATCTATTTTTCCCCTGACTGTTTTTAGGGCATTGTTTTCATCTTGGATTTACTGAGCCAGTGGTTCTCAATTCTCAGTGGAAACCAATGAGGATAAAGGAACTTGGATGCTGAATAGAATCAGCAGGCTAGAAAAGTGGAAACCAATGAGGATAAAGGAACTTGGAGGCTGAATAGAATCAGCAGGTTAGAAAAACAAAACAAAACAAAAACAGAGATGCACTCGGTAGCAAAGTGTCCATCATTCTATTAAATTCAGTTCTGGGATGGACATAGTGGCAGGCTCTGATACCGGTACGGGAGGGGGCTCTGAGCAAGTGGTAGGCTCAATTTGTTGTTTCTTTCTCCTCCTCACCCACTGTCCAGGAGGAATCACAGTGGAATAACACCCATTCTAAATGAAAACAAACAAAAAAACCCTAAAAAAAAAAAAAATCCATCCACACAGAGGAGAAGAATCTGGACAATGCACCAGGAATAAAGAAAGAGAGGAGAGATAGGAATCCTTTTAATAGCAGTATAATCAAATAAAATAAGAATATCAACAAACCCCCAGGAGAAACAAAAGGCAGCACAAGAGTTTGCACATAAGAGCCTTTACAAAGACAATAACAGACAATCAACAGAAACATACATACACAGGGGTTAACAAGGAGGGGCAGGTGAAACTTTAGTTTAGTTTATTTGTTTACAGGGGCAATGCACATTAATAACCATGACTGTAAATGTGCCAGAATTAGCCAAAAATGCTATTTGTCATCTGTAGACCCTTAACAGAATGTTAAAAACTCACACTAAAAACAAAAAAAGCATTTTACACAAACACATCTACAAAGAAAAGGAAGTAAAAAGTAAAATACTGCAAAATTACAAATATCTACTTATTTGATCAGGTTATCCCAGCTTAGCAAATCATATTTTTTTAGTATTGAGCAATTATGAAACTGAACTGATTTCTTATCAAGAGTTTTTAGTGATTGTTTATACAAAGACTCCAGGAGTTTCACAGTAGTTATATTAGCTTGCGACAACAGTAAGTGATATGAGAAATAATCATGGAATGCACATACAACAAAGTGGCTTCTGACCACATATAATCACGAATAAATCTAAAATTTGACAGACTACATTTGACCCGGTTACAGACCTTTTTAACCTGAGCCTTAAATGAATGTCGGGAATCAATCAGAACACCGAGATACTTACGGGAGGGTTAGACCTAATCAGAACCATGGACATATATGAGAAACAGGAAAAAACTAAGGGTATGTTTACACAACAACGACTGTACTAAAACCTGAAAACTTTTTTCTTTGCATTTTTTAAAAGTTTCCCATACAGATGACAATGTTGTCAAAGTGATCCCCGTTCACACATATCTGTGAAAACAACTAAAATTGCTTTATTATGCATTAATGGCAGTAGTCAATGGCACTTTGTACAGAAACACTATGTGCCTGCGCATATATGTATTTCCTATAGACCAGGGCTAGAGGTCCTGGAGGGCCACTGTCCTGCAAGAGTTTAGTTCCAACCTTCCAACCCATTTCAGGCTCCAAAATATCATTGTTGTGTAAATGAATGTCCAAAACACATACATTTTCTGTTTTTGGAATTACACTTTTTTTTAAGGATTTTTGAAGTGGTTTAAGCCCGAACCCCCACCCCGCCCCCGTCACCCCCCGCCCCTTCCAAACACAACAGACTCCAGGCGCAGAGGTCGCCAACTTCTAATATGTCCACTGCATCAATTCTGCTAGATTAAAAATAAATTAGTATATATTTAACATTTCCTTTTAACAGTCTTTTCCCAATTTACACTTTTGTACTAGTCCTCTCATCATTGGTGCTGTGTGAGTAAACTGAGACTGTGGCCTGTGTAAGGTAGTTCTTCACAAATTGCAGTCTACTGCAAGGTGTCCTGTCCAGGAGTTTGAAAAGTTGCCTTCTAAGTTTCTCTCTCACAAACACATAGAAAATGGGGTTCAGGCAACTGTGTGAATAAGCCAAAGCTTCTGTGATTTGCAGACTTAGATTGATTGCCTTACTGCTGTCACAAGATTGAGTTATGAGTTCATTCAGCTCTAAGGCTTTCACAAAAGCTGTGACATTGTATGGGACCCAACAGCAGAAGAAGACCACCAACACTGTGACAAGGTGCATAGACTGCCTCCTTGAAGAACGAGCTGTCAGGAGTCTCTTTAAAATCATTGAGTAACAAAATCCAATCACAATAAGTGGGAGAATTAAACCCATGATATTCATTTTCAAGATACCAAAAGTCCTTGAAGAAAGGTTAGAAGTTTGATCATTTGTTGGATAAGATGTGCAATGTTTTTGTTTATTGTAATCTGTAGTTTTTAGATGTATCAACTCAGGAAAGGATGCAGAAACAGCAACAATCCATGTGATCACACTGGCTAAGATCCCATATATTCTTGTTTTGACTCTCAGGGCATACACAGCATGAACTACAGCTAAATATCGATCAACACTCATCAGTACAATGAAGAATATCCCACTATAGAATCCAATGTGGTAGACACTAAGGACCATAGTGCACATAACATCTCCAAAGATCCACTGGTCTCTGGCATAGTGTGCCAGAAAAGGAAGAGAAGAGACCAACAGCAGGTCAGCTAAAGCCAGGTTCAGCAGACAGATGTCAGTCATACTTCTCAGCTTAACACCCATCAAGACCACGCAGATCACCAGTATGTTACCCAGAAAACCCACCACAAAAAATAGGGAGTACAATACAGGAAGAATGCTAGCTCCATGATCTTCATAAACACAGGAAAATGCAGATGAATCATCATTTCCAGTATAGTAGTCAGAATAGTCATATGGTGCATCAGTATCTGGCTCATCATCCAGTGTCCCATTCTTACTATATTTTAAACCAAAAAAGAAACTGTAAGGAACACAGAACTGCACTGTTAACATTTACTCGTAATCTACATTTACTTAATTGTAATGTTACAAGTAAATCATTGTGTTATGACCTTACCTGGATGTAGTATGATGATACAGGTGAAGAGGACCATTGGTTACCATTGTTGTCCACTGACAGAGTGCAGGGGTTCTGTTCATGATAAATGTCTTTCATTCAAAAACAAAGGCAAAGAAATGTATAACTTAGTGGAAAAATATCTGCAGTAAAGCCAAGATACTGGACAACACTTCCTCTGTATAAATTAAGAAAGGATCTTGCAACAGTTTCACCAACGGTTTCACAAAGTGTATAAACTCTGTAAAGAGAAGACAAGGTCTTGCAACCACAGATGTTCTAATGATCTGAATTGTAATTGTCTTTGATTAAAATAAAAAATAAAAATACTATTTAAAAAAAAAGAAGTCTAATTCAACAAAATATATTAATTTTTAAGACATAGGTTTATGACACATAAAGGGAGGAAAAGGGGAACAGAGCTAGTTTCACAACTGAGAGAGAAATATGATTGGCTTCCACCATCTTGTATATATCAGCAAAACTGAAGAGGAAACTAACAAATCTGCTATTTTTGTAGAACAAGAAGTAGAAGAAGAAAAAAAGCAAAAAGTATATTTTTTATGTTCCATGGACAGTTTGGGAACAATATTTGGGTAAATGATGACAAAATTTAAAGTTTTAGGTTAACCATCCCTTTAAGTACTTAATATTTGCAAAACTTAAGAGGTTGTGGTATTAACTAAAACTGTGCTCTGCATTTCACCCTTCCAAGTGCACACACAGCAGTGAGAAGTAAACACACACACACACACACTGTGAACGCACACCCAGAACAGTGGGCAGCCAATGCTGCGGCACCCGGGGAGCAGTTAGGGGTTCAGTGCCTTGCCTAAGGGTCTCACCTCAATCGTGGTGTTAAGGGTGGAAGAGAGTGCTGGACATTCACTCCCCCCATCTACAATCTCTGCCAGACCTGAGGCTGAGTTTACACTAGTGCGTTTTCATTTTAAAACGCATAACTTTTGCTACAGTTACGCCTGTTGTTTACACTACTCCGGCGTTTTCGACCCTCGAAAACTGAGACTTTTGAAAACGATGACGTGGCTGCCCACAATCTCTCTGCGTGTCCTTGACGACCGTGTAAACAATAACATCATGCTCATTGTCGTACCCCTAGATATGTAGATAAGTAGATGCATCATTCAACCACTCCAAACACGTAGACGCGTCCTCCATCTAAACAACAGTGCATCTACCCATACATATCTATGGTTGTACCTGCATGAATGGTCATGTGACATGCGCATGTAGTGAAGACGTAGATCATTTCTGAAACGCAGACAAAACGCTAGTTTTAAAACAAAAATGCACTAGTGTCAACAGGGCTTGAGACTGAAACCCGTGACCTTTGGGTTACAAGTCCAACTCTCTAACCATTAGGCCATGACTGCCCCCTTTGTGAACTGTTCAAAGCGAAGTTTGCATTTTGATTTCATTTAAGAAGAGGCTTATAGCAATTGTAAGTTATTTCATGCAGCTATAGCAACAGTATGCATAGCTATTCAGATCGCAAGTTTAGTGAATTTTAATAGCACCAACATGCATAGAAAATTCAGATGTAATGTTAGAATATTAGCAGCAGTCTGCATTGCAATTCAGTTATTTTTGCTAATACTGCAGCGGCAGCAGAAAATACTTCAGTTGCATTTTCAGTGATAAGACAGCGCCTGATGGTAAGTGAACTCTTTAGGGTTTACAGAACTCTTCAAACTAAATAAGCATTAATTGGTTGTGTTTAACAAAGGGGGAATAGCAATTCTGAACACTTTTGTGTAGCAGTATGCATAGCTATTCAGATCATGATGTTGGCAAATTTTATAGCATGCATAGCAAATTCAGATGCAAGGTTAGAAACAATATTAGCAGCAGCATGCATAGTAAAATTATTGTTGCCAATATAGCAGTGGCAGCAGAAAGCAATTTAGTGCATGAAATTTCAGTGATAATGCATGGTAAATTAACTCTTTACAGTGCAACAGGCATTTTATTTATTATCGTGGAGCAGCAGTAGATTATGCTTTGCAAATTCTGATTACATTTTATGACTGCAACAGCTTGCACAATAAATTCCTACTACAACATTGCGAATATTATCAATAACAGCAATAGCTAAGTATTGTTGCAATGACTGTATCGCTCTGCATACATTGCGGACAGCTTCACTTATCGTAATAGGTTCTATTGATTTTGTTGTGTTGTGGCGCTCCCATCTGGAATAGTAGGCACTGTCTTAGAGTAAAACAGAGATTTGCCTAGCTACCTATATGCCTAATTAATGGAACTTACAGCAGTTCAGTTTCTTTGTGCACTAGCAGCAGCTTGCATAGAGTTACCCCTTCCTGGTCTGTCCCTGACCGTGGTTGGAGATGACTTCTCCAACACTTTGGGGTTAACTCCCTTTCCCTTCTGTCTGCAGCTGGTGAGCAAATGAATGACAGCTTTATTTGGTCAGAAGATTTATTGTTCACAATAGCTGCAAGGTGATTAATGTTACATTCACATAACTGTACTCCGGTCGCAACAACACGTAATGTCTCTACATATCCATTCCGCTTCTCCCCGCTGTACTCGCGCTCCTCTCTCCCTTGTTCTATCTCACCCACCCTGAATACGAAGTTGCTCTTAAAGGACCCACACCATTCTACAGCACTACCCCCACTCTGCATGGCAATTGCCACTCCAGCATAACATACATAACATGTAACTGACCAACCCATTTTACTTTTTTTCCACATGAATACAGTCCTCATTTGTGCCAAGAGCCCACGCAGGAGGGTCAGGGTAACCTGTCTTGTACAGTGAATTAGAAGGCAATAGTCTCTGGTCCAGTTTTACTGTGGAAAGTGGCAGTCCTTTGTGCAGAGTACACATAGGTTACAGCATTACAAACCTTGCCAAGACACTCCTAAAGAACACTCATTACAGAACAAGTCATTAGCTTGTCATTTACAACACAGCATCTAAGAACAATTCAAAATAAAATATCCCATTCTACAGGAAGCAGTTCCCCATCCCAGTACAAAATCATTGTGAAACAATCCTCAGTGTTTTTTTGTTTTGTTTTGTTTTGTTTTACTTATAAAATAACATTTTAGCTTCAACTGCTAAAAAAAACAGTATACTATAAAACATTGCCTGACAACCTTTGCTTTCGCCTAACATGGTACTTTAAATTAACCGTCCATGAACCTAATCAACTCAGTGAGCCACTCATTCACCAAACTTGGTCTTGGTCTGTGGCTCGGCCTGCAATGGTGCTGGGGGAGTGGTTCTGTTGTACCACCCCCGCTGTTTTGAGCATCCTCGGAGGAAGAAGTATCCATGTGAGGAGAGGTGAGGGGAAGCAAGGAAGCAGTAGAGTCCCCTGCTGGATCTATAGCACTTTTGGGCGGTCTTTCCCCTCCTGTGCTGGAAAACAGGCCAGACAGCTCCAGGTCTACAGAATCCATGTCAATGACAGGGGGTGGCACCTCCACAGGTGCCCAGGCCTCAGCCAGCTCCATGGCCCAAATGTGGTCCAGTGGCTTACGACTGTGATAGGGCTTCAGCTGATCATAATGAACCAGTTTTTTGGTTTGGTCTTTGGCCCCTTTTGGATGTGATACATATGGTCATCCAGCTGTCCCAGGATGAAGAATGGCCCCTCGTATGATGGATGAAATTTCCTGACTTGCTCTTGATTCTCTGTGTGCCCTTATTGAGGTACCACACAGCATCTCTGACTTCAATCCGTGTGCGACAGCAACTCTTGTCATACTGTCTCTTTGCACGTTGCACTGACTCACTGAGCACTGGTGATCTGATGTGCCAGCCCCAGCTGTTGACGGAGGTGTTGGACATATTCAGGGGCAGTAGAATCTGTGTCGGAGTCAGGGGGTAGGCCAGCTACCAGGTCCACTGGCTCAATCACCTCCCGTCCGAACATCATATATTTAGGGGTGATGTGAGTAGCACTGTGCCTGGTTGCTCTGTAGGCCATGACTGCATAAAGAATCATAAGATCCCAGACCCAGTGGCAGCATTTCAGGGTGAAATTGGTCCGTTCCACTTGGACATCAGACTGTGGCCAGAATGGTGTGGTGTGGTGTCTTTTATATGCCAAACAGCAAGCACATTTTCTGGAATACTTCAGACTCAAAATTTCATCCTTGGACACTGTGCAGTACCCGCGGAGCCCCATAACGACACTTCCACTCTGACACAAGCACTTCAGCCACGGTTTCAGCTTTGTCATTAGCCAGGGGGAAGGCATCCACCCATTTTGTGAAGTAGTACTGTATCACAAGTACATAAGACTTCCGTTGCTCTGTCTCATTCCGCGGCCCCATAATATTCAGTGCAACATGCTCCATAGGGGCTCCTACTGTAACGCTTCCCATAGGAGGGGTTTTACGGTTTCACGGGCCTAGCCTTGGAGATTTATTTCTTAGCATAAAAGAGGACAGTGTTACAAGAGGAATACCAAATTATTGTTTTAAGTCTGAAAAAATAGTAGAAGTAACACCGACATTCAAAAACAATGGACCTGTGACAAGGCAACGAACCCTGCAGCAAGCGCTTCCTTGATATATCTGTCCATAGCTGCCCGCTCTGGTGGAGACAATGAAAAAATACGGCCTCTTGGGGGAATGGTGCCTGGAAGCAGATTGATGGCACAATCATAGGGCCGATGGGGAGGTAATGCGGTGGCCTTGCACGTGCTGAAGATCGGGGGGCACTCGAGAGAGATTGAGGGATTCTTGAGACTGAGGAGAGGCATCAGGAGAACTCGAGAAGATGCATGTTGCATGAGAGGTAGGTCCCCACTCCAGGATGGAGTTGGTGGACCAGTCAATCTTGGGGTTGTATTGGAGAAGCCATAGCCCAAGATTACAGGGAATGTTGGATGAGATGGAAAGATATCTCCTCTTGGTGTTGAAGAATAGAGAGACGTAGTGGAGGTGTTTGGTGAATGATTTCTCCGTGACCCAAAGTTTACCTATCCAGGGCCGTAACAACCAGGGGAGATGAAAGGGACTCAGAGGGAAGACTTAGCTTCTTGGCTAAGGAAACATCCATAAAATTTCCAGCTGCACCGGAATCCACCCAAGCCAGCAGAGAATGTATTTTATTGCCACATGAAAGTGTGATCTGAAGAAGCAGACCAGTGTTGGTTAGGGGAGAGGTTTTGGAAATTCCCATCACAGACCTCCCCTGTCTGCACAGAATGGAGCTTTTCCCAAAAGCTCAGGACAGAAGACTCTGAAATGTCCAGTCTGGCCACAGTAAAGGCAGTGTCACTTTTTCATGCGACGATCACGTTCAGCAGGTGATAGTCTGGTACCTCCCAACTGCATGGGCTCTGGGGTTTCTTGTGAGGTATACAGGCATAGGGATGGAAGACTTATGAGTCTATTCTCTTTCTCTAAGTCTATTGTCCAAACGAATCACCACCTCAATTAGAGACTCAACAGAGATTAGAGTATCAACAGAGTCTCTAGTAGCAAGTTCATCATGGATGGCTCTGAGAGACCATTCTGGAAACATACAATGAGGGCTTCTTGATACCAGCCACTAGCTGCTGCAATGGTGCAGAACTGGATGGAATAGTCTGCCACACTGCGTTTGCCTTGCTGGATGGACAACAACCTTTTCGAGGCCTGATTGAAGACTCGTCGGCAGAGTAGCTGAAACAGAATGGACTGTGGGCCTCCCAGATGGCTGTTGCCCAAGACAGGGCTCTTCCAGAGAGAAGGGTTATAATATAGGCTATTTTAGCCCTATCTGAAGGGAAAGATGATGGCTGTAACTCGAAAATAAGATCACACTGTGTCAGGAAGCCATTGCAGGCACTAGGGTCTCCTGAAAAGCTCTGAGGTGGAGATAGTCAGGGTTCGGGTAAGGGAGCTGGATTTGGAGCCACTGGCTGAGCTGCTGGTGCTGAAGTTGTGGGAGGATCGGCTGGCAGTCACCGAAAAATCTCTTGGAGTGATGTTAGAATGTCAGTGAGTAGTCCATCGTGTTTGGCCATCAAGGCCTCATGCTGGGCTAAGGCGGCCTCCTGACAAGCAACTGCCCCACGAAGGTCCTGGGCATGAGACAAATCTGCTGGTTCCATGTTTGGCTCAGTGTTTCTGTCAGAAAAGCATAAACAGGACTAGTGTGAAAACTTGAAAACAGTCAAAAGAGGTGAACCCAAATGCAGATAATCAGGTCACAATTCTGGGGGTTTATTTTCATATCTTTAATTTGATGAAAATTCAAATCCAAAAATCCACAAGACAAATCCAGAAGGTCAGCTCAAAGTGTTCCAATAGTGCAAAACGGTTTAACAGTAGTTACAAAAAGTAATCCCAAAAGTCCACAAAGTTAATCCAGAAACATACAAAAAGTTCACAGCAGTCCATTCAAAAAACAAAAAGTCTATACTTCCAAAAAGTAATTCCCACAGCTCCACCACATAAATCCATAAGGCATTCAAAAGGTTCACATAGAAAGTCTCTGAGTGACTTTAAACAGTTTCAAAGAGCACATGCCAAAAATCAAAACATGGGAACTATACCAGATGCACAAAGTTGTTTAAAGATAAGTCCATTCAACAGAGCATTAGACTGTCCTAGACTTGGTCATAACATGATAAACACTGAGCAAAGTGCTCAGGAAAAACAGATGACAAACAGAAACAAGGCACAGGTGACAACTATTAGGCATAATGACAGAGACTGAAAACCAACAAAAAAGGCAGTGGGGACCTCTAGTGGCCAGAAATAAAGTCCACAACCCTGACAATGTAATATGACGTAATAAAAAAACTGAAACAGAACATGTTACCCTCTCCTCATTCCCTGCATTATTGGGCATTTTTTCAACATGTCAATGAAGATATTCCTTCTCCCAAGGTGAAAATCCTTCAGTTGACATGTATTTCACTCAATCTTAAAGGTGCAGTGTGTAATTTTTAGCGGCATCTAGCGGTGAGGATTCGAATTTTAACCAACGGCTAAGTCCCCCGCTCACCCCGCCCTTTCGAAACGCATACAGAAGCTACGGAAGCTGACACAGGACAAAAATGTCGTCGTCTGTTACACC
>JAHKKF010528871.1:0-12053 GCA_019740295.1 Labeo calbasu
AAATTTACTATGTGAAAAGCATAGTGCCCACCATTTGCTACCGATCGGCGGTGAGCCCGGGTGCGAGGGCCCTTTCATCGCTGCTTGCAGCTTTAATTTAAGTTATGCCTTTTAGGGGATAATGAGTGCCGCAACTGACAGCGCTCTCTGTCGTACAACACTGTTTAGGGCAGAACTGAGCAGACCTGGTCCTGGAGGACCGGTGTCCCTGCAGAGTTTAGCCCCAACCCTGATAAAACTTACCTGAACAAGCTAATCAGTGTCTTCAGGTTTACTAGAAAGTTACAAACAGGTGAGTTTTATCAGGGTTGGAGTTAAACTCTGCAGGGACACCGGCCCTCCAGGATTGAGCTTGTTCAGTTCTGCCCTAAACGGTGTTGTACGACAGAGAGCACTCATTATCCCCTGAATGGCGTAACTTAAATTAATTCTTTTTATTTTGCATTTTACTAGTTTCTTTATTTGAAAATTGTCAAACGGTGTTATTTACGGCATTTTAAACGACAGAAAGCCATGTCAGTTGGGACACTGATTATCCCCTAAACAGCGTAACTTTCATTTATTTTTTTTATTTTGCACTTAACTAGTTTCTTTATTTGAAAATTGTCAAACGGTGTTATTTACTGCATTTTAAACGACAGAAAGTGCCGGCAGTAGCGGCGCTCATTATCCCATAAACGGTGTTATTCAAAAAAAATTATTTTGCATCATACTAGTTTTTTTATTTGAAAATTGTGTTATTTATGGTGTTTTAAAACTAATTTAGGCCTTCAAGTCATGTCCGTATTTGGTCATGCAGCAATTTAATTGAGGTTACCACAACTAACGTTACTACTTTTGTTGCGGTTGTTGTTTAACGTTACATTTTATCACTCATCACAAGACAGGAGCGACTGACTCTTCTTCTTCCATCAAATCCGCGAATCCGTGAGTTCTGGCCTCTAGTAGACACTCATCGTGGTTTTGTGTTACTCATGGTAGTAGCCACATCACTTAATCGCTCGTTTGCAGCGTTGATTCGGGCGTATTTCTTCTCTTCTCTTCTCTTCTCTTCTCTTCTCTTCTCTTCTCTTATCTTCTCTTCTCTATAATCATCGTGTAGCGTGCGGTGGAGAGGAGATTCTCCCAGTCGATACCACTTTTCGTCCCGTTGACTTCCATTCAGAAAAGCAAACGCGTGCAAAAGTTTGGCGTTTTGCTGCATTGCACATTTAAAGCTTCGTGAACTCCGACCTCGCAATTCGTATCACGTGAAACCGTGTGACCAATAGCAGATCGATACGTCATTTTTGTCATACTGTACAACAATAATACTTTTTTTTTTTTTTTTTTTTATTGTAGTAAGGGCTAAGTTTATGGTTGGGGTAGGTGTAGACATTATAAAACACAGTCTAACAGCTAGAACAATTCATTTCATTGTTAGTTTCCGGTCGGAGTTAATTGTACCCCTTGGGAGAAACGAGTCTTTTCAAAGCTTGGCAAGTTCGCATCGCGTGACCGCCTGACTAGGAGACGAGTGAAGAATCCAGAATGTTCGATGAAGTGGAAAAATAAACAAACCGGTTGGGTTAAAATAACCCAACCCGCTTGTTCAGTGGTGAAAGAACCCCTAGAGTCCATTTGACCCAGCATGATCAACCCAACTGTGTGTTGACAGTACCTCAAACAACCCAGAATTTTGACCCAGCACAATTAACCCAACAATGTGTTCACAGAAATAACCCAGCACTTTTTAGAGTGTAATGAATAAAACATAAAATGGAATTTGCATGCAACTATATATTTGTTACAGTTATAAATGCATTTTCCAATTTATTATTTTATTTGTCTGAAATATTTTTGTAATGTTATAATTTTGTTATAATACTTTATGTTTGCTATTTGCAGTGATTACTATTGCTCATAGTGTGACAAGGTCTTTAACCCCCAGAACCCCCTAGAATGATCCAGGTTCAAGCACTTATGTGAGCATGATGTGAGCTCCCACCCACCACCATTAGCCCCTGATGTTTTAGCACCAGCCCTGGATGTTTTAAAATCCTAGAAACGCCCCTGAGCATGAGTACAGACTACTCGTACATGAGTACATAGTAGCGGTACACGAGCGGAATGCACATTCATAGAGCGGAATATTGAGCAGAGTGTCACACCACTCAGTGACAGCGGCTAGAGGAGAATGGAACTGCGCGCTGAACACTGCCGGTTGGTATAGGCCTATATTATATATACATATTTTTCGGCCGTTTTTCTCTCTCGGACAAAACCCGAAAATATCCATTTTCGGTCAATGATTTTCGGCAGCCGAAAATTCGGTGCATCCCTAGTTTTTATTAAGTCTGGTGAGCAAACCTATAGTAATGTAATTAAATACAGTATGTGCTGCACAAAAACATTTAGCCTTGCAAATACAGTGGGTTCAAATTTACTTTTAGAACGACACGTAAAAATGCGCATCATTAACCAGCCAAATCATGACAAATAGTCACATATCAATAAAAGGCTAATATTGAATCAAATTTCACGTTCTTTGCAGATAATTCATTACGATGACATAAAATACTGTTATTAAATGTACAGGTAACTTAATAGAAAAGTAATACATTACCTCATCCGTGAGCATGATTTGTGAAAACAACATCTCCCAACGTTCCATGCTCCGTCATTGCGTCATTAAGCTTCACCTCTGTTATTGGTTGGGAAAATGCGACCTCTAGCGGCGAAAACTTACATATTACGCCTTTAAACAAGAAGACCACCTATTTTAACATTCCAGACTAGCGGACTTGCTTTGCTGTGGAAAAAACGCATATGGCGGGTCATAATAACACTGGTTTTAGTTTTCAAGTGAGCAACTTTTGGAGTTTGCAGTTTCTGTTTGCATTATAAAACCAGTCGATTTGTAAGTTAAGGTGGCGGTCATCCTTCCGAAATATTTTTTTTATTACAGAGCACTGCGGATTTATTTACAAACATTTCCACATTTCAGACATCAAACTATCTTTATTACAGTAGGTGTGAGAATTAGAATCTTGCATTCTATCATGTGAGAGGGGCAAGTTCAAAAGGGGTTAACACTTCGATGCAAAAAACATCTTTGGAGGACTAGTTTAACTAAAGGTGAATATTCTGTAAACATTTACTCAGGTGGTGCCAAGACTGTTTAACACAGGTACAGGTCTACACTAAAATAGATTGCCAGCTGGAACTTAAAACATTAAGAACATGAGAACATTTGTCAAGTTGAACGCACAAAACACACCAACATACTGGTAAGAACTTAAAAAGCAAACATAAGCAATAAATGTTGGCGTAGGGGAGCACGGGGCACAACCTAACACTTTTTGAATTTCTCAGTGCGTGTAAATCCACCTCGGGATCAGAGTATATATTTTTTTTATCCACGTTACTTTCACAATTGTCTAGTACAAATATGTCGCTTTGTTTTATAATTACAGTGTATACGTTTTTCGTTATTTACCTGAAAAGAAAGGAAGTGAAAAGTGACAATATACCCCGTATGTGGGTACATTGTAACATGTGAGGGGTACGTTGTAACATGACCATATGACAGCTTAAAATGTTATCTGATTGAATGAAGAAAATATACAGGACAAACTAAAATATTTTGTCAATAAAATAAATTAATATTTCGAATAAAATAATGGCGTTTTTGAAGAATTACAAAAATATCTCACAATGAACACATCGCACAGCTATACAATATAGTTCAAACAATGTGCGCAAAAAGATGAACACATTCAGACATTCAGAAAAACACTTCTCTCCCTCCAAACACAGCTCTCATAGAACAAGAGACACATAAACGAGCCAAAATGCTTTACATTTCTTGAAACAATAATTTCTCAACATTAAAAATATCGATTGTCAGTCTTTATTCTTCTGTTTCTTTTGGTTTCCTTTTAAAATCCATACAAGTAAATAGTGGAAATTACATGGCAATAGAATAGCATAGTTTAATATAGCAGGGCAGATGGTAACGCAGTGTTACAACTTTCCTCATCAGCGCGACTGAAATATAAAACTGGTTACTGTCTTCTGCTGGCTTGCCAAACATTAATAAACTGATTGGCGATTAAAATAATAGCAGATTTGTCTCATTTTAAATTAATACTACACTCATAAAAAGATTCTTGATTTGATTCTTCAACACTGTTCAGATTATTTTAAAAAATCCTTTTCATTTAACACCATTGTGTTAGGTTTCCCATTTATACAATTGCAGTGTGTTAAACTGACTTGAAACTGTTGCGTTTTGGTACAACTCAATATTTTCATTTTGAGAGTACATAAATTATTTTACTCGTGTAACTAGGAAGTGGATTTCCCCTTCCCATCATGCTTTGCATGCTTTGTACAAAGAGAGTAAATGTTGAAATAAAATGTTATTTTATGCATTTTTTAATTAAGATGATACAATTGGGAGATTTGTTAATGTTTAATGTTCTTTAATGTTTGTATTTGAAACAGTTTCTGGAGAGTTAATGTTTTGGGGGTTACCACTGTGGTGAAGTGTAGAGCATGAGCTTGGGTTGAGGACCTGCTAACCTGAGTTAAAATTGTTTTAATAGTAAAATAAACAACTACTTCGGGCATGCAATGAAAAGCCATCTTATGGCTAATGCTTAAAGTTAAGTATATCAAATGTATAATTTTTTGAGTGTAGAAAGATTTCTGATTAGTTATTTGTTTTCTAATTAAATGTTTGTGAGATTGTAATAATCCTGACCTCCTGTGCCCTTCTCATACTAACCTGAAAAGCAGACATGATATAAGTCTAGCCTAGAGAATCGAAGGACATGATGTACTATTGTTTCCTGAAGGGTGTGATGTTTGATCTTTCACTTCTCCATATTTACCATATAAATGTTGGAGTCTTCCCTTAATAAAATGCCTTTGAGTGAATTACACCTTTTCTGTGTGTGGTCATTTCAATGGTCCAGGATCCTGACTCTGTGCTCCATCGCTCAACTAAAATCGAATCTCGGCAGTTAATCAAGTTAGATATTAAATTCTAACAATGTTTTAGTTTGAGCATAAAATAATCACTTCATAAATGTATCAATTTCATTGAAACTATATTTGATCAAATTGAGTTGGCCCAACTCAATTACATTTCATTGCATGAATTTAATTTTATGAGTTGGGGTTACACATATTTATTGGATGGAAAACCTGCCCTTAATTAAATTGAGTTCATCCAATGAATTATTTTTTTGAGTGTAAAAACTGAGATGAAAATTTTTCTTCAGACAGAAATTTACTTTTACTGGTTAAAAAAATGGTTTTATACATACAGCGATATCTTCAAAAGGCTTTTGAATTTTGGCGCACTTTTCTTTCTGTATAGTGTTGCTATGGCAACTAGTAATACCGTAAATTTGGTTATGCTGGTGTGTGTGGAAATATTTAAACCACATGTGGTACAATTAACTCCGCGTTAGTTTGTGCCCCGCGCACCCCTATGTTCTTACACTGGCGTTGGACAAATACAAAAAAACTAAAAGAATAAAACTGTGAACATCAGTGTAGTCAAAAACAAATGCATTATTTTCCAGTAATTAGGTGTAATACAGCATTATTAGGAAAAGCTGCTTTACCAGTGATTTCAAATATGTTTGCAGCTCCCTCTGTAGTTCAAACTCTGTCAGAAAATAAAGCCGAAAGTCATGATTGAGTGCACTCTGAGCGTCCACTGCGCTCAGTAAGTCTCTATGGAAATCGAAACAGAAACCAAAACTTGATCAAAAACGTAAGTAATTTTCCCCGTTAGGCCATTAAAAGGAAATCCAAAAGAACCCCACTTAAAAAGTACATAAAACCTACATAAACAGAATGTTTGTGTATTATGTTAATAATAATAATGTGGGACTGATGTAACCCAGTGTAATAGAGATGAATGCTTTTGTTATGGTTATGCATATTTTATGTGCCTTATAGGTGAAACTTAAGATTGTCTGTGTTTGGTTGTAAACTTTGGTTTACAACTTTGTGTGTGTGTGTGTGTGTGTACAGATGTAATGTAAGAAGCATAAATTCATGTTAAAGTGAATACAAACTACAGAGTCAGAAACAGACTTTGTATTTATTTACATTTTAATCATAACATTTCATCGAAAAGTATTAACATGAACTGAGTACATGCAAATAGAAAAAAACGACAACAAATTAAGAAAACATCTTCATCAGTTTGACAACACAAGCGCTGCAAATCCTCGCAACACAAACACAAATACAGAAACGCACTGCAAATTCTCACAACACAACCAAACACAGAAACGTGCTGCAAACACACAAACGTGCTGCAAATAGCACGGACCCCAACGGAAATGTTTCAGTGGGACCTCAAAAAGTGACGAACCCGGCTGGGACCTGATTATTTGTTCAGTGTAATTCGTCAGATTAGTCTAATAATATCCAAAAGACAATGAATCATATGATCAGAATGTTAAAATAAACAAAAAACTCACCTTTCAGTTCACCGAAAACACCTCTACTCTGACCAAAAGCCACTGAACAAATAATCAGGTCCCAGCTGGGTTCGTCACTTTTTGAGGTCCCCCTGAAACATTTCCGTTGTGGTCCGTGCTATTTGCAGTGTGTTTGTGTGTTTGCAGCGCGTTTCTGTGTTTGGTTGTGTTGTGAGAATTTGCAGCGCATTTCCGTATTTGTGTTTGTGTTGTGAGGATTTGCAGCTCCTGTGTTGTCAAACTAATGAAGATGTTTTCTTAATTTGTTGTCGTTTTTTGTATTTGCATGTGTTTTCTTAAGTTGCAGCGTGTTGAGCTCTCTCGGCCACTGTAGGGGGACACTGGCCATAATGACATGGAAACAAACAAACAAACAAACAAAAAAACAGAAAAAGCAATGGTAGATCAGATATTTAATCTACACTGTATGTCCAATTTTTATGATTTCTTGACTAGCAGGTGGCGCTGTCTCTATACTGCACAAAGTACTCCCAGGATGGTGATGACATGCACAAAATTTTGTTTCAATACCTTAAGCATTTCTAAAAAAACAGCCTCACTTTCTGTTTGGTATGTCTCTTGTCTAAGCATAACAATATGATTCAATCATATTTAATAGTGAGGTACAAAAGTAGTAGAAAATGTGTAAAAATCTACATAATTTACATATATATTGTATAAACATAAATCAGAGCTGTTGTTAAACCAACCTGAATAGATTTGGAATTCTAAGAAGAGATGCAGATATGCATAACAAATGTTTCGTTATTATTAATAAAGCCAAACATTGTTAATCTTTTCAAAAAACATTGCATTGAGGCCATTTTGCTTTGATGTTGTTTTCATCAGATATTTCCATAAATGTTGAGTTCATCCATGTTGGTGTATTCAGCTTCATAATCATTGCCCTTAATAGAATATATCAAGAGAGAACAGAGAGCCAGACATCAACACATTTCAGTAAGAATTTCTCATAGGATCTGAGTGTTTTTTGCACTTTAACAAAGAGTAAATAATATACTCACAGAGGAGGATTTTGGATCACTGAAGAACATGAGGAAAAAATGAAAAAAATGTGGTTATTCCCTTTACCTACCAAAAATATCTGATTTATATGGGTTCAGATGTGCTGTACCTCTTTGGTGATGGCGTACAAGGCTTAGAGAAAGACTTGTTTCCTGACATTGCATCTTTTGACCTGGGAACAGATGTCATGTTTAAGAAAGGAAGGTGACACTATGAGTTTCACAAGTGGTAACTTTTTTCTCTTTTGTTTAATTTACACAGTTTATTTTATTTCCAATTTGATTTGACCTCCATATTAATGTTTTTCATTGCTGACAGCTCCACATCCACATGATTTCTGCATGTTGACTAAAAGTGATAAACATCACTGCAGCATATCAATGTGACTTCTCAAAGATATTGAAACCTATATTAAATTATAACTTTTAAAAGAAGGTACAGAAAATCAGATGATTAAAGATTATCTAATCAAGCAGCACAGGAGCAAGAGAGCTTACCTTTGTCGCTTCTTGTATATGATGACTCCAGCCAGTATACAAGTGATGAGGAACACAAGTGAGGGTGTTAGGATGTAAAGACCAATAGTCTTCAGTCCAGTGAGCACTGGGTCTGCTTCATTATGGGAAAGGGCTAAAAGGATGAATCATTATTATTAGCACACAACTGATAATATCATAGCTGCTGATGGATGAGACAAGATGCTAATAAATCACTCACATTGCACATTTAAGTCAACAGATGCCGTAATGTCCCTTTCAGAAAATTTTGCAGTACATATCAATTTCTTCCCATGATCTTCTTTTGCACCCAGAAAGGTTATGTTGGAATAGGTGACCTGATTTAAACCAGAAAGTGTTTTGTTCCCCTTTGTGACCTGCATGTTCTCATAGTTCCATGTGATGCTTGGATTCTCTTTCTGGCAGGAATGGTAGACACTACAAATGAAGTTCTTTGCGATGCCCTCTGTGACATCTGCCAGTTCAGGCTCAATCGATATGTTATGATGAACACCTGAAATTGAACTGAACTCTTGTAAAAGTCCTCAATGTGGCATTTAAACTTACAGCGCACAAATCAGTTTAAATTTGTTTGAGCTTACTCACATTGTACATGTAAAACAACAGAGGTTGTAATGGTTCCTCCAGCAATACTTGCAGTGCAAATCAATTTCTTCCCATCATCTTTGTTTGCACCCAGAAAGGTTATGTTGGAGTAGGTGACCTGATTTAAACTGGAGAGTTTTTTGTTCCCCTTTGTGTCTTGCATGTTCTCATAGTTCCATGTGATGGTTGGATTCTCGTTCTGGCAGGAATGGTAGACGCTACAAATAAAATTCTTTGCGACGCCCTCTGTGACATCTGCCGGTTCAGGCTCAATCATTATGTTATGATGAACACCTGAAATTAAACTAAAATCTTAGATGATAGCTAATATCACACAAAGCCATTCATGATTGTGTTTACTCACATTGTGCATTTGTGTTTTTAGTAACTGTCACTGTTATGCCACCATAATGTGTTGCTGAACACTTAATAGTTGAGTTTTCCACCTTTACGACACCTGTGCGTGTCAGAGTGGTTTGCCACAGGCCGTCTTTAAAAGACTCATCCTTTATTGTATCAGATCCTTCTATACCGTTCACAGTGATATTTGGTTTGCTGTATGGACACGTGTGGAAAGCTGAACATGCTACTGTGATGTTGTCACCCGTTCTTTCACCTCCATAAATATTGATGCTGGGCTGCTGTGGGCTTGCTACAAACAGCAGAAATGTCAATATTAAGAAACTAGATAGGAAGTCAAGCAAATTTTAAAAAACAAAGTATTTACGTACCATCAACTTGAATTGTAGAGGTGACATCATAAAATTCATAGGTGCGCCATCCAACGTTTTCAGGGTCAATCCATGCATATATTTTCTCTCCATTGTGGGACAGTTCCAGGTTTTTAATCAACAGACTGCAATCCCAACTTAATGGGTCACCATATAAATCAGTTTTCCCTCTGAACTTCTCAATGACATAATTTGGAAACTGTGGATCATAAACTAGAGGATAACCTTTAGAGACCCACTGATACCACACAACTCTACGTGGGTTTGCGGGTGGGTATGATGTGTAGTTAAAAGAACATGGTATAACCAGACAGGAACCTTTGAGGCCATTAATGTCTTTTGGCATTCTCACTTTCCATCCCAGAGCATCATACAGCAGAACACCTGTGGGACAAAAGTCAGAGTCATTAATGACTGTTATTTTTAGCATTTAATTTGCCTATTTTCTGTTGTTTTCTGTTAGTGTAGGACACCATAGCACACTAAACTTAGTTTACATAAAGTGTCAGTAGATTCAGCTCTTTATAGCTGTTATAAACATGGAGTGTAAAGATGTATGGCTAGCAGTTATAATCAGATTAAAAGTTAAATCTTGCTATTGTTAATCTGGTCTTTTGATAAAAAAAGAGATAAATAGTATGAAAAGGTTTGTAATTAAATAAATTTGATATTAAGGAAGCAAGCAGAATGTGTTTACAGTTTTTAGATGGACACACACTATAATTTCAACAAAATGTGTCATACTAATGTACTACGGAAGACCTGTCCACCTTATTTTTCCTGTAAGAGCAAGTGTGGCCATTTTTATGGGTCTGGTTTCCAGTCTCTTGTTTTGCTGCTTGATATTGCAAATTGGTGTGTCTTACCATATAAACACTGTTATTCTTCCTGATATTTCCCTATAATGGCTAATTAACTGGAAATCTTGCCAACAGGCTTACTTCTGTGTTGAAGAATAAAGTGGATAAGAAGCCAAGCAATTGGATTTGAATTTTTTGTCTTTGTTTTTTGTAATTACTTATTGTCTGTTGGTCTCAACATAACTGCAACCAATTTCTGTCTATCTAGTCTTCATTGGTAGGTGACCTGGGTGTTGTAGTTTTTAGAGAGCCTCCATCGTAGTCTGTAGTCCTTTACCACCACCACCACTTTTGAGGTGACATATCTTTGACAACATACCCTTATAATGTCACACAGACATTTCCACTGCAAAAATGTACATTGTGAGTTTAACTTTAAAAAAAAAAAGTGAATAACCCTGTCAGTGTCAATCAGAGGGTAGGGTGTAATTCAGTTTTGACTTCTGTGTGTAAAGTTTTCCTTGTGCATAGTTTTACTGTGGTACTCGACAGTGCTAAGTAGCCATGAAAACAAAACCTCAATTTATGTACATTTTTGTTGGAATATATGTAACCCTTGAGCACAAAACCAGTCATAATATCAAATATAGGGAATGAAAAAAGTTGAATAAATAAGCTATCCATTGATGTATGGTCTGTTAAGATAAGACAATATTTGAGATACAACTATTTGAAAAACTGGAATCTGAGGGTGCCAAAAGATCTAAATATTGAGAAAATCATCTTAAAAGTTTTCCAAATGAAGTTCTTAGCAATGCATATAATAATCAAGAATTAAATTTTGATATATTTATGGTTGGAAGTTTACAAAATATCGATAATTTTGACTGTTTTTTTTATGGTCCAGGATCACATATATTAATTGCATATATACATTTAACAGAATATGCCTAAATAAGAAAAAACAGACACTTTACCTTGAAAAAGTAAAAAAAGTGATGCTTTCATTTTCCTGGATGAATGCATAAACAAAAACCAAAGTTAAAAGATAATATGGTTCAAATTTACAGCACATTTTATCACTTTATCAACTAAGTATCCACCTTTTCCTGACGCCTTGTGTAAATTATTGAAACAGCTACCAAAATTGCTTTTTTCACTCCAAAAATGCATATTAATTTTCAAAAACAGTGTAGAATATGAATTAACAAGTAGTATCAACAAATTATTATCAGCAGACCATGAATAACCCCAAAAGCTCATCTTTAAATTAAATTATGTCTATATTATGTAACATTGCTTTAATCCACACTTTTCTGAAACACTGTTGTATATTTCAAAGTGCTTTCCTTCATTTTGCCACATATTTGTTGCCATATATGTTCTTATGATACCAAAGTCACATTAAGACACCAAGCATTGTATTATTTTCTCGGTGGACAAAAATACGTGAACAGCTCATTCAACCAAACGGACAGATAATTATTATTTGTTGCTCAGTTTATTACTTAAAATTGTTCATTCTGAATACAAGTTCTTTAAACTGGATGTGCCACACATCATTTAAAACACATAGACTCTTTTGGTAAAGAAGAAGAAAGAAGAAAGGAGAAATGTCTCTCTCTCCCCCACTTCAATTGTCTGTTAAAGCTCTTCAAAAAACTTGCATAATTTAACCTCCTTCAATTCTTACCTTCTCTGTAGAGGACTGAGAAAAGAACCTGTTACTAAGAAGAGAAAAGTAAAAAATAAGAGAAGTGAAAGAAAAGAAAATGAAGCTCAGCCCATTTGTTGATATGCCGCCCACACCCAGCAACATGAAAAATATCTTCTTGGTGTCAGAGCTCATCACACCAATTCACTTGTGTCATGACACCACAGTATTTCCTGACAAGAATGCAGCCA
>JAHKKF010528875.1:3130-16745 GCA_019740295.1 Labeo calbasu
TGCTTACAGCTAGCACTAGTCATATATTTGAATGTTGAGCAGTGAGCTCATTGGCTACTGATACAGGAGAGAACCAATCAGCTGTGCCATGTGATAATCATGTCATTAGGTCAGGTTGAGTTAGACCTATCAGGATTGCGCCATCTAGAGTTTCATGTCAGAACTCTGTATTTATGTGTAATAAAATGGAATGACACAAGGAAAAAGTACTGAATACATGAAGAAAGGGAGGTGCAAAAAGGCATGAAAAGCCAAGACACCAGCTGAAATCTATTAGTAATTAGAAATTGCATCTTGTCAGTGGAAATTAATATTAGCTGGTTCAGTCCCAACACCTACAGTACCAGGATGATGAAGATGAAACAAGGGTGGACATTTCAGCAACTCAGCCAAGGAAACTCTGAATTGCTTTCTGAAAAAGAAAATAAAGCTGCTAGAATGGCTCATCCAATCACCTGACTTGAATCCAATAGATCAGAATTTAAAGAAATGGCCCACAAAATTTCAAGATTTAAAGACTGTGAAAGAATGGGCCAAAATCACACGTGAGGAATGCATGCGACTAGTTCCTCCATACAGGAGGCGTCTTGAAGCTGTCATTAACATCAAAGGCTTTTGCACAAAGTATTAAATAAATTTCAGTAGTTTAGTACTTGTTCACCATTTCATTCCATGTACACATGGAATAAGTTACACATAACTTAATTTCTGAAAATATTTGTTTTGTTTTATTTGTATGTATGGATTGCTCGGGTTGTTATCGACATCTGGTGAAAATTTAATGTCAACAGCATCTTTAGAAATATATTTAACGGGAAAAATGGTGACATGTTCAATACCTATTTTATAATATGTATAATATGTGTATTATGTGCAATATTATATCATGCAACCCTGGGTTTATAACTTGCAATCGTGCAAACTCAGAATTTTTATTTATATATCACAATTCTGCCTTTTCTTTCTCAGAATTGTGAGAAAAAAGTCACAATTACCTTTTTTATTTTTGCATCATGTGGTGGAAACAGGCTTCCATAGGCTTCAGTTCAAACAAGAAAGATATGACAGCTTCCCATCTGGTTCTTGTGAGACGTACCACAAATTGAATTTTACAGCATCTTTTGGTCTCTAAGCTGACATTGCAAATCTCTAGTCTGCATACTGAACAAAGAAATACAGACATAAATATATAACAAGAACCCAAAAATATGGGCGTTACTAAATGTAGATGTTAGTCACTGCTGCTCTACATATTGTTGAGAAGAATTCCAACATTGGAAACTGAGCATGGAATGCTTGCTCCTTATCATTGCGTTCAGAGTAGCAGCTGATAAATATCTTTTCATGTCTACTTTTTTTTACATCTTGTTGTATTGGTTCCGCAGGCACGGCTGCCAGTGAAATGGATGTCACCTGAAAGCATCTTTGAATGTCTTTACACAGTACAGAGTGATGTCTGGTCATACGGTGTGCTTTTGTGGGAGATCTTCTCCTTGGGTAAATGAATTGACTTGTTCAAATAAATAAATAAAAATACTATAAATAAGATAGACTGGAGGCATTTTGTTGATGTGACTGTTTTCTGTTTTTAGGTATGAGTCCTTATCCCAATGTTGTGATTGATGCACAGTTCTATAAGATGATTAAAGACGGTTATCACATGCCACAACCAGATTTTGCCCCTTGTGAAATGTGAGTATAAAAGCATTTGTAAGGTTTTGAGAAAGAAACAATAAATGATAAGCAAATCTATACACAGTAAGTGACTTGACCTTCTGTAGATACACAATAATGAAAATGTGCTGGAGTCTGGAACCAACGCTACGTCCGACTTTTGCCAACATCAGAGAACTTATTGCTACGTTACTGCCGAACCAACCCAGTCAGGTGAGGCACATCTTTTCAGAATCATTTCTTGTAAAAGCAAGCAAAATATACTTGCATAATTGTGTTTTTTTTTTTTTGGATTTATCACTGGATTGTATTTTGCCAGATTGTAGTCTGAATTTCTTACAATAACTAGGGATGTCAGTTAACTTGTTAGTTAACTGCCAAAATCATGCAATCAATAAATAAGTAACTGTAAAGTGATTATGAGCTTTTGAAAATGTATACTGTAGTTACAGTATTAAATTTTTGGAATCTAATTACATAATTCAGATTACATGTAATCAGTTACTTACCAACACTGTACAGAGGCAACCTACATACACAACTTTACTGGAAGACAAATTAAAATGGGTTATACTCATAGACTGTAAAAAATATGGACATAATGTCCATGACGTCCCCCGTAGGATTCTTGAAGAGCATATTTGAAGCTCTTAGTGGGCGGGAGTCAGCCTTCGCCATCTTGGAATCACATCACTGCACGTCACTCCCGGATAATCGAAAATAGGCAAAGAGGCGGGACGTGGGTGAAGCTGGTTGCTGAAACCACGCCCACATAACGCGACGGTGGTGACGGCAGCGGCAATCCACCTGTCACTCAAGTGGTCACGCCCTAAATTCTGCAGAACTTTAAGGCTTAATATAATTTAAATGGATGAGTTATAAAAAAATTCACCCCCTCACAGTTGACATGAAGGACAAAATTAGCTGTATAGACCAAAAACACTTTTTGTACCAGGCAGTAAACATATTTTTTTCTGCTGTAAAGTTGGGCATTTTAACATGGGGAGTCTATGGGACTGACTCCCTTTTGGAGCCAATCTCTAGCGGCCAGTCGATGAATTGCAGTTTAGTCACTTCCTTGTTGGTTTCAATAGAGAGAGCAGGAGGTTGCCGCTTGGTTATACTGCACTTCCCACAGCGCTACATGCAAGCATCAATACATATGAACAGCTACAACACATAATTGAAATGTTGTATTTATGTAGGAAGTAAAAGCTTCATCTCTTCAGCAGAACAATGAAAATATGTATCCAGAGTTTCAGAGGCACCTGATGGAAAAACAGTGTGACACAGAGTCAGTCTGCAGAGACGAGGTCCAATCTTTGATGAGGAACATTTTGACCTAAAATATGAAACTGAAACAAACTCTGACAGAAATGGTCTTTTAATTTTTCAAGTTTGTATTTAGATGTAGTGCTACCAAGATGAGCAGAATTTCCATATACTGCTATGTATTTTGTCTTTACAATGATGACTTTGTAAAACAATGCTATATCATTTTGTGATTCTTTAGTAGTATTTTACTCTATGAACTTTTTTGAAACTATGGCAGCTAACACTTTATGAAGCATGTACTGTACTTCTGTTTGCAAATATGTGTGTATTCCTTCTTTGTGACATTTATTGCTTGTTTGCTTTGTAAATACAGCCGCTGTTTTTATTTTTTATGCATGTCACTGATTGTAATTTATATCTGGAAACTGCAGTCAAATGTTATCTGTCTTTCAAACTGCAAATACACAGCACATGATAACATAAACATGCTCCACAATTTTGGGAGCCCCCTATCAGTAAAAAAAATCTGACATGAGTACATTTCTTTACATTATAAACATAAGTGATGATTTATAACATGATTTTCTGTTTTACTTGGACTTAACAATGTGATCTCATGATAATTTGTATGTATTTTACATAAATTGTGGTTCTACAAAACGTTTTTATAGACACTAAAACTGATCATATTGTATACACCCAATTGCGCAATGCTTCATGGGACTGTAGTTTTTTTTATCATTAAAGCTGTTAGGTACACAGTCTTGTACGTGTCTTTTTTGTCTTTTTTTAGCTTCAAATCAAAATTTATAATGTTCACATTATAGTTGGTTTGGCTTATATATTAAAAGTCTTTACAGAAGATAACACTTTATTTCTTGATTTTAGTTTTTAGTGTAGAATTTATAAAACCAACATCTACAGACTGTTTTAACAGTCATCTGTATAGCTAATTATTAACATAATTAAAACCTTTTTTAAAAAATCGAATGGCATGGTAAAACAAATGTATAAATAAAAAATTTAAAAGTATATATATGTATATATATGTATACACACACACACACACACACACACAAATGTGTTAAAAAGTAACACATATATATATACTTCTTTAAAAAGGATGTGTTAATTTTTATATATACACAGTACTAAATCAAAAATAACGCATTTTGTATGAGCCCTCTTATTTTGGTAAAATAATTAACACTTTCTGCAGATTCTGTAAGGTGTATGTAAACTTTTGACCTCAACTGTATGCTCATCAAGGCTGCATTTATTTGATAAAAATACAAACAAATAAACAACAACAGAATACCACATTACTACATTTAAAAATGTAATTTCAAGCTGAATTTATCAGCGGCTCCTTCTGTCTTCATTGTCACATGATCCTTTAAAAGTCATTCTAATATGCTATTTTGCTGCTCAAAAAATCTTTTTTCACCATTTAAAATGGCTGCTTAATATTTAATATTATTATTTGAAATAGAACTGTCACTTTATATATATATATATATTACTGACCTCAAACCTTACTGACCTGGTGTTGTATGAAAGAGAAAAGAAAAACATTTGACAGTTAATTTGATATGGTTGACTTTAGTTTTGTGAAATATATCTAATATGTTAATAAAGTCTTTCCTTGAAAAGGAGATAAATGCATTTTGACAAGACCAATAAGTACATACAGATTTCAGAACTTTAAAAAGCTGTGATCATACACGTAATAGTGATTAAATATTTAAATCAACCAAAACTACATAAAACATTCATAATATTCAGTTTCACAGCAAAATAAATTACTAGCTTCATCTTACCTGTATGATCCTAAATATGTAAATATTTTAATTGACTCGTTATAAACTGAAACCAAAACTTTACATATACTGTAAGTCTATCTAACTTACCTGTATACATTAGACTGTGATCTTCTGCCAGGAACATCAGGCCAATCTGCTGCTGTCCAGAATCAGGTGGTTTGTCTTCGTCAGGCATCTCAGCTGAGACCTGTCCACTATGGGAGACCCTACCAGTAGTTGTGAAGTACCAGTGGCGTAGCTCTCAGCATCACTGATGCACACAAGCCCTCACAGCACGTCAAGCTGCAAACCATGTGAGGGACCCTAACCTATCCTAACCAACCACAAATCAACCAACTACTCATAACTAACAACCATGCATAACGCCATAGCGCATAACTAACAACCAGGTAGTAATGCACCAAAAGCACTCGGAGGAGGCCAGCAACCGCAAAACAACCTAACAGCAACACAGGACACCTTGGCAAAACCATATGAACGCACTGGAAACCTCTCAAAACATCTTGACAACCACGTAACAAAGCACTGAAATCCAAATCAAGAACATGTGCTGAAAACTATAAACTTACTCTATAACTATCAATATATACAATATTTACATACTTCAGGCTCCATGTGACACTGTGATGACTCAGTGTCTGGGCTTCTTTCTTCTGGGCTCCTCAGGCAGGGGCTCTTCGCTGACGTCTACGTGAATTCGAGGAGCCAAGCTTCTGCTGTTGGTGGAGAAGCTTTCGGTGATCAGGACACGTCCGTCAGGCTGCTGTGTCTCCACCAGTGAGGGGCAGCTGAGCGTCTTCCACAGACGCTGCTTGATGTTCAGTCCCAGCTCAAGGCTGTAGGGATGGCGTCGACCACAGCGTGTCTTCATCAAGGGCTCAGCCACAGAGCGGTAAATGTCCTGGTAGCCCTGGACGCTGCAGCCGTGAATGGAGACAGACTCTTCCTGCTGACACACAGGTTGCACTGGAGAGACTGATGCTGCTGGACGGACATCAGGAAGGACGGCAGCATTCCTTAGGTAGCGCTGTTCCAAACCCCTGCGTCTTCGAGCTTTCGCAGACATGCAGCTGTAAGAGTGCTCCAACCTGATGACAGCCGCCAGCTGTGAAAGCTCACATGGGTCTTGAACAGAAGAGACGGCCTCCACTACGAAACCACTCAGGCGTGTTGGAAGAGCCCTGGTTCTTCTTGTGAGACGCTGCTCCATGCTAACAAATGAAGAAAAACTTCACAAACTCAAGAAATCACTGAGACTCACCAAATTGTAGAGTTGTGAAGAGCTTGTAGCAGAGCTTGATCAGGATTCAAAGCTTTAGGAACAGTTGTTGATTTTCAAATATCAACTCAAGCTGCTGTACTGACACAGAATGTTGAGATTCATTTGAATGTAAACAACACTTGATGTCATCTATAAGTCAATTAGAGCAGCATGAGCTCTGTTACATGTATTATATGCTTCTCTATTAACATTTTCATTCTCATTTACAGTTGTATATAGGCAGTCCTTGCCTGTGTGCTTATATAGTTTTGTCTGTCAAGGCCAGAATCACTATTAGGCGCTGCTCTGTGTAAGAATCTTTTATGTGAACGAAACATTCTTGCACTGAATCATTTCTGTAGTCCAATAAAGTCTCTTGCTTTTGAAGAGCGCAGCTGCTTTGATGGCTTTTCTTACCTCCACAGACTGACTACAGCAGAAGCCTGTTGCATTCAAGAGCAGCCTGTCATAGAGCATTTCATTGGTTTTGAATCTACTGAACCAATGTGTGTTTGGAGTCTGAATGAATCTTTTTTGTGAATGAACACAAATATGCACATACATACTGTTGTTTACATTATTATTTGATTTTTATCATTTTGTTGTCTTTTTTTCTGGCTTGGTAAATGGCCAGTAGCTGACCAAATAAAGCAAAAACAACAAATATGCTCATATTATGTAAGCAATACTGTTTTTAATCTGTCAATAATGCCATTTGACTCTCTTGGTTTGAATTTTTCTCTCATAAAAGAATCAATAAATCATCTTTATATATTTATTTTAAGGTGTGCAAGTATATTATTGACAGTAAAAACAATAAAAAATAGTTTGTGCAATATAAATAGCATGCCTTGTTTCTGGTGTGGTGTGTTTGAATGAGAAATGAGCGCCTTCACAATCGGCATAATAATATGGATAATATTTTCAGCAACGTAAATGTAAATTCTGCTCTGGACCTCATACAAAACCATTAAATTCCACCAGAGAGGACTACTGCTGCAACACATCGTCATTTGGATTACTTTTGGCACTGCTTTTGACATTTTTGCAATAAATAAATTATTGTGACAGCACTTACAGTATCTGTCTGTCATTTTTCTTTACTGTACAGAAATAGTTATGGTTAGGTTTAGAGATAGGAGTGAGATTATCGACTATACAAAAATATCTCTTTATTGCTATGTTGTTACTAAAATGCACATTTTGGTCAATTACATTTTTTATCTTTTATATTCACTTTGGGTTTGTATGGGTATTTGGGTATGTTATCGATAAAATTATAAAAATGCATTGATACAAATATCTTAATGATATAAGCGAGTCGTAAATATTTTACTGTTTTAGCTAAAAATATGTAGCAATTTTTACGTTTTATACTCTGAAATACGTACAAATTGTACGTTTCAGCATCAAAAACTTTTTTACATTTTGTGCTTGTAAACGTATAAACAATGAGACCAGGCTGGATATAAATGCGAGGTGACACACAGGCTAATTTTCTATACTCAATTTTATGGAAAGACCTGAGTATAGCAATTGATGTGCAATGCAAGACTGTGGAGTTGCACAAATCAAAAAATGGCTTAAACTCATCTGATGTTGAAAACATTCATTTTCAGGTCAGTTTTTAGGAAGTTCAAATCACCTGTAGACGTTAAGAATCAGCCTGGAAGAGGATGTGTGTCTATTGGCCTCATCTGCAGAAAGATGCCCAAGCAACACAGCTGGAGTTTTGGAGTCTCCAGAAGTCACATACACAAATTGTTAGAGAAAATTGCCATAATTTTTATTTATTTATTTATTTTTTTTTTTTTTTGGAAACAGGTGGTGTAACATCAAAGTAATGGCAACAATGTAAATGGTACTGGTTTTCGCATGTCTTAATATACTCATTCCATACAGTATGTGTTTACATACACTTAAGGGGAAAAAAAAAAGATGCAGCATTCTGAAACACATCATGCAAGTGCTGGTTCTTACACTGTTTAAAGGATCAAATTTTTTAAAGTCTCTTTCCCTGACCAACTCTATCAGTTTGAATGAAGAAATACTTAGATATCAAGAACTCACATGCCAAAGATATTTCAAATCAGCAAAAACACACTGACACAAACTGTCCCATACATTGTTTATGCTCAAATGTAAGAAAAAGCATGCCTGTGCATTAAGCATTTTTCTGTACAAAAGCACCTAATTAACTTGCATAATCACAATGAAAATGCATGCATCATCTTTTGAGTTGTGACTCTCTGTTGCTAAAAAAAACTATCACTGGCCGATAAAAACACTAATATTAAACGTAACTTTAAAACAAACAGCTTTAAAACAAATATCTTAATGTCACTTAAAAACAAGTTTATTGATGTTACATTTGGAATTGTACTAGTCTTTACAAAAAGCCTTAAGCACACACAGCAAAAATAAGCTAATTTGCATTTAATACGAATACATTTTAATCTGCAGCAGTCACTGTAAACACGCTTCGGTTTCATGACAAGAAGAATTTGTGCGTGGTGGGCGTGGCTTGCCACAGAAACGTCACGCGTAGTACTGTCAGCTGTCCGTCACTGGCTGTCGCTAGGATACCGTGGATGCCTCCAGTTCCGGAGTTTACATTACTAGTTTACGGGTAAATGTATTTTTAGTGAGTTATGGCAAAATCGCCCGCTGAACCGGTAGGACTTCATGCTTATTTGTTTAAGACTGTTCTAGAAAACTATTTCAGCAATATGAATATGAGTGTGTTTTAAAATAAGCACACTTTGCACATTACTGTTTTGACTGATTTGTTCAGTTGTAGAGAAATAATCACGGAGATGTGGGCTTGTGTATTATTAGCAACATTTAGTTTAGTTGTAGATGACGGTGATAAATCATTCAGGGCAAATAAATGTAATTATTTGCTAATTTGGTTTTAGCAAGATATGTACAATATGTATGTAATTTTTCCACTAACTTCAAGAAGAGCATAGCCATTACTTACCTGGTACCCGTTTCTCCCTAATTATTGCATAACAGATAACAATGCCTTCCTCTGGACGTTGGGACTGGAACGATGAAACAAAAACCCTGGATTTCATACGGTAAAGTACTGATGGAGGTGCCATGTCTTGTTAGCTATTTTATTAGGATGTTCTTTAACAATCAGTCACTGTTTGGCTTTGCCTTTTGTCCCCCATTTATTTTTATCATTTTTTTGCACAGGCAAAATCAGTACTTAAGATTTCTTTTGTCTGCAGTTTTGAAGCCAAAGAAGAGGTGAAAGAGAAGAAAAAAACAAATACATCTAAATCCCAAGAGCAGTCCAGAAAGCCTCTGGAGAAGTGGCAAAAGTACTCTGTCTTGTTTACAGTGGTCATTAAGCAGGACTTTGTTGTGTTATTCTGAGCAACTGATTTACTCAGTTTCATTTTTCAAAGGAATACTGTGCGTCCTGCTGAACTGGATGCCTTCAAGTCCTCAATAAAATGCTCACAAACAGAATGCGTCAAAATTCAGGATGTTAAATGTAGGTTCATGCACTTTGCTACAGAATTTAAGCCATGAAAAATGGTCTTTTCCTCATAACTTTGATGATTTAATATGCATTTAATGTGTTACAGTGGCAGCTGTCTGTTTGCTACAGAAGAACGACAGGTTTCCCATTCCTCCACGTTTTCTGTCTCTGCTAATGTGAATATTATTTTTATTCCGTTTTATTTTACTGTGTATTTTGTTTTGATACTGTTTGAGGATGGCTTTTACATTTTTATACTCGGACATAATTTTGACTTCCTGTTTATTTTAATATATTAGCTTCTGAGTTACCCTTAAATTTAAAGCTGTTTTTTAGTTGTAGTTATATTAGCGCAACTCATTGATTCCAAATATTTCTGGTGAAAATGTTCGCAGGAGCAAAGAGCTGGATGAGCTTCTTGCCAATCTTCTGCTCTACTTTTCTTGCTACTTTGAGAAGAAAGCTTTGGAGGAAAAACCAACGTTTGTCATAGCGTGAGTTTGAATTTGGAGCTGGGTATGAATTAAGTTATATTAAAAAAAAAGCATGAAATTATTAAAGGAACAGTGCTTAATTTTTGAAATGGCATGATTAAGATGTGTGTGTAAAGTATTTAGCAAACTTTTTAATTGTATTCATCTGTGATGATTGCTTTACCAGCGGGCCATCATTACTTAGTGACACTGAGATAGCGATGACTGCTAAGCTGGAGTTGGCACAAAGGCAGCTCGCCGTCTGTTACTTCAAGCTGCAGCTGAAGCTGCTGCCTCATGAGCAACAAATTTCTGACAGGTCAGAACAGTGTCTGATACCATACATGTCATAAAAGTTACGTGTATTTCTGTTGTCTAAAATTCACCCCAAAATAAAATTTGCTGTTTTTTATTTACCCTCACGCTATCTAAGATGTAGAAAACTTTTGGAATTTGAAGATCAGGGTAAATATAACTTATTTTGTCTTCTGAGAAACATGTAATTATCTTTTGTAGCTTCTGAAGGGCAGTAATAAATGAAATAAAAAAGACAAAATAAGAAAAATGTGCACATCTCCATTCTGTTCAAAAGTTTTCACCCTCGCCTCTTAATGCATTGTGTTTCCTTCTGAAGCATCAGTGAGCGTTTGAGCCTTCTGTAATAGTTGCATATGAGTCCCTCAGTTGTCCTCAGTGTGAAAAGACGCATCTCAAAATCATACAGTCATTGTTGGAAAGGGATCAAATACACAAAAATGCTTGAAAACCAAAGAATTTGTGGGACCTAAAGGATTTTTCCGAAGAACAGCGGGCAGTTTAACTGTTCAGGACAAACAAGGAACTCATGAACAACTATCACTAAACAAAAAACACAGCTGTGGATCATTCAAGTAACAACACAGTATTAAGAATCAAGTGGATGTAAACTTTTGAACGGGGTCATTTTTATAAATTCAACTATTTTCTCTTGTGGACTATATGCAAACATCTTTTATGTGACATATCGTATTCCAGTCAGCACTAGACAAACAATAACATGCATTCTGTATGATCCCTTTTATTTTGGTAAAAATAAAATAAAATAAAAAATAAACATTTTGCAGATTCTGCAAAGTGTATGTAAACTTTTGACTTCAACTGTACATCTTAGATGGCTTGAGGGTGAGCAAACTAATAGCAACTTTTCATTTTTTTGGGTGAACTGTCCATTTAATGATCAATGTGATGGATGAGAGCACGTCTGATTTATGTCAACAGAGTCAGGATGTCCTTAAATGCGTCCATTGACCGTGACATGCAGCTAAATGAGGTTTGTGCACTGATACTGTATGTGATTCATGAAGATGCAAAAGTTAATATATTAGCCTTAGTTCTAAGAGTTTCATATATCGTTCCCATGATGACATTAGTGTGTGTTTCTTCTTCCTCAGTGTCTCCTCAGATTTTGCAGCTATGCTGCATGGGTGACCTTTGAGAGGCGGGGCCTACGGGGCATTCGGATGGAGACTGGACGCTTGTTTGGCTCAAATATGTTTAACCCCGCCTTGAATGAATCAAAAAAAGGATTGAAAGATCAGGAGAGTTCACAAAAGAATCAGTCTAAGGCTCTGAACCCCCGACAAACATCACTGAGTAACTGGTAAGAGAGTGGCATAGCCCAACAACATGGGGAAAACTGGGTAAAATTATAATGTAGTCTAATAATGTTTAATGTAACTGATAAACTGAAGTAATTATGACTCATGCAAATTATTTTATATTATTTTTGATTGTTAAATATTTTATGTAAAATGTTTTTAATAAATGTTATATTTAGAGTTATTATATGGTTTTAATTAAAATATTTTTATCAACAATATGATGTTTAAATGTTATTTTATAATTCATATAATTTCATTAATTCAATAGATTTTTTTAAGCAAATGTTAAATTTAAAATCACTGTTTTAGTTAATTTCAAATGTTTTATTATTTTTATTAAATATTGGTTGGGTTATTTTTATTTTAGATATTTTAAATACATAATAAATAGATAGATAGATAGATAGACAGATAGATAGATAGATAGATAGATAGATAGATAGATAGATAGATAGATAGATAGATAGATAGATAGATAGATAATAAAAATAGTTTATTCCCTTAAAAACACACCCTATGTAATGTATGCATACAATAATGAAGAGATTTTAGAGGTTCTGTCTTGTCTTTGTGAGGTGTTGCGAGTAATTTGATATAACCTGATCGACTTTTGTGTGCAAAAGTGAATATTTAGGCTTTTACGGGCCCGTCTTCTGTCTCATACCTCATTTTCTGCCTCTTGACCTTTAATCCAGGAAGTCAAACAGTCTCCCTCCCTTGAATAAAATCATAAAACAGCATTCCCCTCTGATGGTCTCTCTGCTGCCTACTCCGCAAGAAAAGGCTTCTCATCTGTTTGGGCGCCTCAGAGGTCCAAAACCAGACTCGAATGAACACTGTGATTCAGAGGCTGTGATAGAGGAGCTCAGAGAGCAGCTTCAAGTGCAGCTGAAGACTCTTAGGTAGGCTAATACTTCATCATTCTGTACTGAAAAGCATAAAATGTGTCTGTTTTGCTTTTGTTTCTAATCATGCATCTACTTTCCTTTGCCTTTAGCTTTGGAATCCTTGGAAAGCCTTTGAGCCAGTTCAGCTTAGAGACACTGAAGCCTCATGGAGGCCAGAACGAAGAAGAGACTGAGAATGAGGAAGATGAGGGGGGTAACAGCGATGTGGTGAACGCTGACTCACGTGTACATATCAGGAGTAACAAAACCTCTGTCGCTGGGCAAAGATCGCACACCACAACTACAGACAAGCGCATGCGCTCTAGTCGAGCTGACTTAGTCTCCAGAGCTACTACTGAAGCGGTGTCCTCAGACACAGAATAAATCTGAAAAACACCTTGCACTGAAACTGCCCTGTGTTGTTTGTGTGTTTTATATCATGCAATTTTCTTTGTTGCCCTGGTTATTGTCCGCTGTGCTATGCAAGGGGGTTGGTAGTTATAATCATATTTAGTAATGAGAAATAACAGTACGACCCCTATGTGGCACTTTTTAATGTTGTTATTCAGTTCAAGCATCATAAGAGTTGTGTGTCAGATTAAAAACGTGCGTCAGAAGAAAAAACAGGGATCTTCATCTGATTATTTTTTTTATTTTTTTAGTAAACAATTTGAGTTCATTAGTGCATGACTGCATCTTCATCTGATTATTTTATTTTATTATTTTAATGTATTTTTTTTAGCAAACAATTAGTGTTCATTAGTGCACATCTGCGTCTTCATCTGATTATTTTATGTGATATTTTTAGTAAACAATCATTGTTCATTAGTACATGACTGCATCCTCCTCTGATTATTTTATTTTATTATTTTAACGATTTTATTTTATTTTTAGCAAAAAATTAGTGTTCATTAGTATATGACTGCATCTTTATCTGATTATTTTATTTTATTTTTTGTAAAATATTAGTGTTCATTAGTGCACATCTGCATCTTCATCTTCATCCGATTGTTTTATTTTATTTTATTTTTAGTAAACAATCATTGTTCATTAGTGCACATCTGCATCTTCATCTGATTATTTTAT
>JAHKKF010528879.1:1797-22162 GCA_019740295.1 Labeo calbasu
TGCTGCAGTTCATTTTACAGGGAAATGCATGTGGTCTAAACTGTCTCTTCTCTTGTAGGGCAACCTTTCTCTTTCACCTCATCTAATGCAGACACTCCTTCTGTCAATGCCACCTTTCCTACTTTAGGTATTCATCCATTCATCTACCTAAACAGTCATTTTCATAACTCCATACTATATATATAAACCGCATATCTTGACTGATATCACATTTCTATGGTTATGGGTGTACTGGGATTCTTTTGCAGAAACTAACCTTTTGAGAGTGTTTCCTGTCTTTTGTTCTATATCTTCTCTGTGTATTTCTCTCAGTTGTGCTCAACATATCCACCTTTGTAACTGACACCTCTGCAAGAATCAGCTGGAGAATCAGAGGAGAACGTTCTGATTCACAAGTCTATGTCGCAATAATGAATCACAGTAAGGATCTCACTCCTCAAACTGCTCTGTCAGGATCCAGTATTGACAGCTTTGAGTTTTGTGTAAATTGTAGATGTATTTGTAGTGGAATTTGGAAAGTATCATTGAGGGCTGCAACTAAAACTATCTGAATTATTTTGAATCGATTAATTTGTTGAATTCTTACATTAAAGGGATAATTAACCAAAAAATGAAAATTACCCAATGATTTACTGACCCTCAAGCCATGCTAGGTGTGTATTACTTTCTTCTTTCAGACTAATACAATCAGAGTTATTTAAAAAAATGTAACGCTATGCCACGTCCTTCGTCATCTGCTAAAACGCCACTCTCGTGAATGTGCATACGACAGTTAGCGGAAGCTAGAGATTACAGTTTATAAAGTTTTAAATATGAATATGTTTCTTATTCGAACACATCAGTTCACTTCAGAAGACATTTATTAAACCCCGGAGCCATGTAGAGTACTTTTTATGATGGATAGATGCGCTTTATTGGACTTCAAAATCTCAACAGCCATTCACTGCCATTATAAAGCTTGAAAGAGCCAGGACATTTTTAAATATAACTCTGATTGTATTCATCTGAAAGAAGAAAGCCATATACACCTAGTATAACTTAAGGGTGAGTAAATTATGGGGTAATTTTCATTTTTAGGTGAACTATTCCTTTAATTGGCTTTTCAACTTTTTGATCAATGTGCAGATTTAAATATGTATAATGTACTGTATATGTTGTGTGCAAACATGTAAATGTAAAGGTTACAATTTAAACTGCAGATAAAAAAAAAAATACAAGTTCTCATTTTGAAATTTACAGTTTAAATAACCAAAGTAGAAATAATATTAAAGAAAATTAATTCCAGATTTTTTTCAGTAATGTCAAATGAATTAATTGAAACAAACGTAATATTGTTGATGAGCTGTGTTGTAGAAACGCGTCCTAGCAGAAATAGAAACCTTTTCCATTGAGTTTAAAACACAACACATTGAAACGTGTATTTCAAAATACATGTAAAATACCTATGAACGGTAAATACAGAAAATTCCTAATGATTTGGTTTTTAAGAACTGAAAGAGTTCATTTAGCAGTTTTAAAATGATTGAAACCTTATTTTACTCATAAATAAAAGCGGCAATTCTGTTCTACCAAAAATTACAGTATGACAAAAGGACTTCATGAATCAGAAATGCTTATTCTTAGACATTAATGGACTACAAATTGAACATATCTATTTAAAAACCAAATTTGATGTCCGACAACAAAGTTAATTACATAATTACTCATTCTTTCTTGCTCTCTGTTTGATGTACGTGTGTGCGTACATGAAGTATTTAACAGTGACATTAAATTACTTCCAATTAGGACTAGCAAATGAACACATTAAGAATATAAAATTAAGTAAGATTTTGGCTAAAAACCTTTCAACCTCACCAAACAGCCGAGAACAACGGATAAAGAAATTCATTCCTGACTATTTTCATTACGAATCTTTATTTGCAGCCCTTTTATTAGTCTTACTCTGTTTTCTAACCTTTCAAAGTCTCGCTTTACACTATCATAGATATCACCTCTTTCTGCTGGGTTGTGGCCTAACGCTATCTGGTTATGCGGTTATTCCTTCAGGTGATGGTATCTGGCAGCTTTCAGAGGCTTTAAATACATCTAAAGGTTTCCACCTCGTTGAAGGGCTCAGCCCAGGAACTGTGTACACAGTCCGGCTGCAGGCTTCACACAGGGCTGATGTCCCTAGCATTTTTGAAGAGGTTTTCAAAACCAGGAAAGGTGAGAAGTTAGAGAATTTAGCCTGTAGAACAGCATTAGCGGTATCACTGACATAGTATAGTATGCGATAGTCTTTCTGTGGATGCATTAGCACTAGGTGTATATTAAAACAAAGTCTCCAATTCCGTTGAGCAAGCAATTTTTTTTATATTATACTTCACAATTATAGGTTTATAGAAAGTACTGTAAAAAATAAAGCTGTGAAATTTATAGGGGGAAAAAACAGCAGATGTGGCTACCAGAACTTTGCCCCAAAAATAAACAAAAAATCTATCATTAATTACTCACCCTCATGTCATTCCAAACCCACAAGATCTTCGTTCAGCTTTGAAACACAAATTAAGATATTTTTGATGAAATCTGAGAGCTTTCTGACCCTGCATAGCAATGCAACTAACACTTTTAAGACCTAGAAACGTAGTAAGGACATCATTAAAATAGTCCACATGATATCAGTGCTTCAACCGTAATGTTACGAAGCTACAAGAATACTTTTTGTGAGCAAAGAAAACAAAATAACAACTTTAGTAAACAATTTCTTCTCTTACTCTCTCTTGGATTTCATCAAAAATATCTTACTTTGTGTTCTGAAGATTGACGAAGGTCTTACAGGTTTGGAACGACATGAGGGTGAGTAATTAAAGGATTAGTTCACTTCGAGAACAAACATTTACAGATAATTTACTCACCCCCCTTGGCATTTAAGATGTTCATGTCTTTCTTTCTTCAGTCATAAAGAAATTATGTTTTTTGAGGAAAACATTTCAGGATTTCTCTCCATGTAATGGACTTCTATGGTGTCCCCAAATTTGAACTTCCAAACTGTAGTTTAAATGCAGCTTTAAAGGGCTCTAAATGATCCCATCTGAGGAAAAAGTTTCTTTTATAGCGAATCGTTTTTTTTTTTTTATTACAATTTATATACTTTTTAACCTCAAACGCTTCTCTTGTCTAGCTCTGTGTGAACTCTCTGACAGTTAGGGTGCGTCTAAAAACTCCCATCTCATTTTCTCCTCCAACTTCAAAATTGTCCTACATCGCTGCAGAAGTACCAACCCAGAGTTTACAAAGTGAACATGCAAAGAAGATCAAACACCCTTCACAAAAAAAAGTAAAACAACGATGCAGGAGGAGAAAATGAGACAGGAGTTTTTAGACGTACCCTAACTGTCATGACCGGAAAGACAAGATGAGCTTTTAAGGTTAAAAAGTATATAAATCGTACTTATTTTCGCATTTATTTTTTGAAAATAATCGATCATTTTGCTAGATAAGACCCTTATTCCTTGTTTAGAGCCCTTTTTAGAGCTGCATTTAAACTGCATTTTGGAAGTTCAAACTGATGGGCACCATAGAAGTCCATTACATAGAGAAAAATCCTGAAATGTTTTCCTCAAAAAACATAATTTCTTTACGACTGAAGAAAGAAAGACGTGAACATCTTGGATGACATGGGGGTGAGTAAATATCCGTAAATATTTGTTCTGGAATTGAATTAAACTTTCAATAAAATAATTTTCATCTTTGGTGAACTATCCCTTTAAGACTGTAAGGTCACTGAAGATCACTGAAGACTTCCTACACGTCAGTGATGCATACTCTGTATTTTATAGAAACTTGGCCCATCTATTCAGTGCGAGGTAATACAGACGAAGTAGGGTAGATAATGTTATTCATATACACCAGAAGGACTAATGATAATACCACTGAATTATGTATGACTGCTAGATGTAGCACCTACAACTCTGCGTATGCTTCCAACAGGACCCTATATAGGAAACAAGTGACTGAAATGTATTCGCAACTGGTTTCCTGATCATTTCATTTTGTCAGCAAACCTACAACCCAAGACGCCAACAAAGAAGAGCCATTTATGACGGAGATTTTCTGGCAAATGTATTCCACAAATTGATCATAATTAGGGCTGGCAAACGATTAATTGCAGTTAATCGCATGCAAAATACAAGCACATTCATGTATATATTTAAGAAATATTTGCAAGTATATGTATTTATTATAGTTTTTATAGAATTTATATTATATATAAATAAAAATATTTAGTACATAAATAACATATTTCTCTTAAATATATACATTAATTTGTGTGTATTTATATATGCATAATAATTACACAGTACACACACATATATTAGGTAAACTCAAACTTTTATTTTGTATGCGATTAATCACGATTAATCGTTTGCCAGCCCTAAGCATAATGTTCAGAAGTAAACTATTTTTGCTACAAGGTGTAAACTGCAAATAATTAAAAATGATTCTCATTTGACAAACCACATCAGAATTTGTCACAGGACCCTTATTAAAAAATGCCATTTGACAATTCTTCTAACCCAAAAAGATGATATTTTCAGGTTAACATCAGTATGACTGTTCATGAATGACATTTTTCCAAAAACAAACTCTCCCTTGTCCTTGCAGTGTCTAGTAAACAACTTGTGGCATCCCAGAAGTGGTTTGTGGTGATGTTGTGCGTCGTGGCATTACTAACTCTGCTTGTCCTCATCGGCTGTTTTGTGCTCAAGAACAAAGGCGGCAAGTACGCAGGTAAGACACAAAGCTTCAGAGGTCACACAGACTTCTGTTTTCTGTAGTCAAAGCATACACACTTTTGCTTGGTGTTTTTGTTAGCTTTGTGTTGCGTGGCTCTAACCCATAGACTTATTACTAGCAGTGTCAGACGGATAACCTAAGATCAGTGAGCTTTATTAGCTTGTTCTCACCTGCACCTACTGGTATTTTGTTCTTCACATATATTTAACCAATGTGAAATGCTTTTAATGGATTCAAGAAATAATTATGTCCTGAATGGATTATTGCAATGCATTAAAATGCAAAAGAACCCTTATGGAGCTTATGGAATAAAGCCGAAGGCATTGTTAGACATTTGTTTCTACATCACTCTGGCTGTTAGCTGTACTTTACATATAGGTTATTTATACCTTACCAAGCTGAAAAGAATCAGTGTTTTCACCAGTAAAGCCATATCTTACATTCAAGTTCAGCATACAGTACTTTATCTAAAAGGCAGTCAGTGTCCTTGGTGTTCTTCCACACAGCAAAATACCAAATATTCTCCAAAATTCTGAGAATATGAAGTATTGAGTGTTTACTTAGCATTTGCAAAACAAGTGGATATCATATTATCTCTTAAGAATAGCAATAAACTCATTTTTGAAATTATATCAAGGCAAAAAATTTCAAAAGCAGCTGAGAAACCAATACACTCTTCTTGAATGTTGTAATTTTACTACAATCAAATCCCTCCAAATGTCAGTTTATGATAAATAACATCTTTGCATTTTTTTTTTTCTTGGCAGTGAAAGAAAAGGAGGATACTAAAGCTGATCCTGAATCTCACACCAGGGGCGAAGAATCCCCCTACGAGTACAGGTCAGAGAGCCACACTAGTTCTGTTGTAGATCATGACACAAGTTCTTCGTCTCACTGAGTTCTTGTAATATCATTTCTTAATGCTTTTATCTCCTGAAAATAAACCCTACATGCACGCCATTTACTTGGAGCCACACGGAAAGCATTGCTCTGCAAGCTTCAACTGACTGTGTGCTCACTAGCCCACACACAGGTAGTGAACGGCAGCTTTGTTTAGCTCAAAAGTCAGATTTTTAGTGTAGTGGTGTATGTTGATAGTTTTTGTATTGTGTTTAGCCGGTAGTACAACTTTAAAAGGGTTCCTCAAGTATAGAAATACCTGAAAATATTTGATAATTTTCAAAATGAAACATTTGCAGGCCTGAAAAAAGTCATGGAAGTAAATACAAAAAGGTACGGCAAAGTAATGAAAGTTTCTAGTGAATATGTAAATATATATGTTTTTTTTTCATTGACTAGATAAATTTGAATATTACATATGCAACATTATGCTCTTTGAAAGTGTTTAAGTCGGAGTCTGTTGATTAGTCTGCTATTATTTGAAAATATTAGTATCTGACATACAAATGGAAATCTGTTGATATATAAAAATTTTGGAGCCAGTATGATTTTTTATGAAGAAATTAATACTTTAGCAAAGGACACGTTAAATTGATCGAAAAGTGAGAGTAAAGACTTGCATTATTAGAAGATAAATCTATTTAGATTAAATGTTCTTTTGATCTTTTAGTTCATCAAATAACCCTGAAACAATTAAGTATCACAGTTTCCACAAAAATATTTAACACTGAAAATAATACAAATAATTAATGTTTCTTGAACATCAAATCAGCATATTAGAATGATTTCTGAAGGATCATGTGACACTGAAGACTGGAGTAATGATGCTGAAAATTCAGCTTTGCATCACAGGAATAAATTATCATTTAAAAGATATAACACTAGAAAACAGTTATTTGAAATTGTACTAATATTCACTGTTTGTACTGTATTTTTGAAATAAATGTAGCCTTGGTGAGCATAAGAGATGCATTTTGAAACTATATATACAGTTGAAGTCAAAAGTTTACATGCGTCTTGCAGGATCTGCAAAATGTTAATTATTTTACCAAAATAAGAGGGATCATACAAAATGCATGTCATTTTTTTAATGTAGTACTGACCTGAATTACATATAGTCCACAAGAGAAAACAATAGTTGAATTTATACAAATGACGCCATTCAAAAGTTTACATATGCTTGATTCTTAATACTGTGTTGTTACCTAATTGATCCACAGCTGTTTTTTTTTTTTTGTTTTTTTTTGCATGAGCCAGGGGTGTAAACTTTTGAACAGAATGAAGATGTGTACATTTTTCTTATTTTGCCTAAATATCATGTATTTTTTTCATTTAGTACTGCCCTTCAGAAGCTACAGAAGATACTAACATTTCCCAGAAGACAAAATATGATATATTTACCCTGATCTTCAAATTCCAAAAGTTTTCACCCCCGGCTCTTAACGTATTGTTTTTCCTTCTAAAGCATCAGTGAGCATTTGAACCTTCTGTAATAGTTGCATATGAGTCCCTCAGTTGTCCTCAGTGAGAAAAGATGGATCTTAATATCATACAGTCATTGTTGGAAAGGGTTCAAATACACAAAAATGCTGAAAAAAAAGAATGTGTGGGATTTTTCTTCAGAAAGAAATGTCATGCATCCTGGCTAAATAAAAGTTGCCCACAGCTGTGGATCATTCAGTTAACAACACAGTATCAAGAATCAAGTGTTTGTAAACTTTTGAATGGGGTCATTCTTTATAAATTCAGCTATTTTTTTCTTGTCGACTATATTTTTTATGTGAAATGTTTATGTTATTCAGGTCAGTACTAAATAAAAAAAAATTGCATTAAATTTGTATGATCCCTCTCATTTTGGTAAAATAATTAACATTTTGCAGATTCTGCAAGGTGTATGCAAACTTTTGACCTGAACTGTATATAAAAATCTTTGTAACAGTAGTGTATATTTAAACTATCCAATAATCAGAAATGACTGGAAATGTGATGGAAATGTGTTGGATAAAAAAAAAAAGTGTATAGTTGGAAAAACATCAACCAATCACAGCCGTAAAACTGTTACAACCCGGTGCAAAGTGACAAGTGGCACATTAAAAACCTGTGTGGAAAACAGACCAGAGGCGAGTCAAAAGGGGGGTGGAGGCTGTGTGCAGTTAACTTGTACACTTGCAAATGGAGTAGCTTGAATCCATAAATGTGTTTCCATCTCATTACACGTAGACACAGAGATGCCCGTTTTATTCCTCCCTCAGGAAAGAAATGCAGCTTCAGCAGAGGCTCTGCGTCTGATCTGTACACTAGCCTTGTTTGGGAAGTTACAGCACCAGACACACTCAAACATCTGCTAACCGAAGAAACCAGATAGGGAAGTGCATCCCGTACCAGCTGTGGAGCATGACGGTAGCCTCCAAGGCTTTCGAAACTGCCTTACTCTGGCTTACACAAGGAGGCTACTGATTTATTACACTTATGGGAATAGAAGAGCGGGTTTATCGTGTTACACCATTGGTGATATTCATTTGATGCACTGTAATATGATATAGTGCGTTGAATTCTGATATATTAGATATATTACATTAGATATATTTGTTTTAGCAAATAAAGATAGATTTAGCAAATGCCGATAACTAAAGCGAGGGAAGAAACTGTCAGTTTGTCAGTGAAATATAAATACTAAAAAATACAAAAAATGAAAATAGCATATAGTCTCTAATGCTTACCCAGGCTGCATTTATTATTATTAGTACAGCTTTAAAAAAAAAGGTTTTCTGTTGTAATATATTTTAAAATGTAATTTATTCCTGTGATGCGAAGCTGAATTTTCATCATCATTACTCCAGTCTTCAGTGTGACATGATCCTTCAGAAATCATCCTAATATGCTGATTTACTGCTCACTTACTAATAATGGTTCTTAATATTAATGTTGAAAATGTTTTTTTTTTTTGCTTAATATTTTTGTGGACACTGATACTTTTTTCAGGACTGAATAATAAATATTTTATAACATAACATTTACTTTGACTTTTGATACATTGCAGGTATCCTTGCTTAATAAAAGTCACCTATTAATTTCTTTAAAATATATAAATAATAATTACACCAAATTTGAATGGTATTTAAGCATTATTAATATAATAATTTATAATAAAATATTTTTTATTGATCGGCAAATTGCAAATCAGGACATTAGAATGATTTCTGAAGGATTTTTTTTTTTTCATTATTTTAAATTTGAGTTATTTTAAACAGTAGCAATATTTCAGAACTATTTTTTACTGTATTTTTGTACTGTATTTTTGATTAAATAAATGCATCTTTGGTGAGCAAAAGATATCTAGTGTACACAGGTTCTGATAAAATTAAACTACCAGTCAAAGGTTTTGGAACAGTATTTGATGTTTTTTTTTTTAAGAATTCTCCACTGCTCACCAAGCCTACATTTATTTGATCCAAGATATAGCAAAAGCAGTAAAATTGTGAAATATTTTAACTATTTAAAATAACTACTTTCTATTTGAATATATTTTAAAATGTAATTTATTTCTGTGATCAAAGCTAAAATTTCAGCATTATTAATCCAGTCTTCAGTGTCACATGATCCTTCAGAAATTATTCTAATATGCAGATTTGCTGTTCAAAACACATTTATTATTATTATTATTATTAATATTTAAAACAGTTGAGTACATTTTTGCAGGATTCTTTGATAAATAGAAAGATCCAAAGATCTGCTCTTATCTGAAATAAAAAGTGGGGGGATTAAATTATAGAAATTAATACTTTTATTTATCCGGGATGCTTTGAATTGATCAAAAGTGATGATAAAGACTTTTATTTACGATTTATAATGTTACAGAAGATTTATATTTCAAATAAATGCTGTTCTTCTGAACTTTCTATTCATCAGAGAAACCTGATAATTACTCAGCTGTTTTCAATGTAATAATAATAATAAATGTTTTTGAGCAGCAAATCAGCATAGTAGAATGATTTCTGAATGATCATGTGACTGAAGTAATCATGCTAAAACTTCAGCTTTGAAATCACAGGAATAAATTACATTTTTAAATATATTAAAATAGAAAACAGTCATTTTAAAGAGTAAAACTATTTCAACAATTTGCTGTATTTTGGATCAAATAAATGCAAGTTTGGTGAGCAGAAGAGACTTCTTTAAAAAACATTAAAAATCATACATATGTATTTAGATGTCAAAAGCATCTAAATATAACTATTTCTGAAAGATGACGCAATTCTTCCTGTGGTCAGCAGGACTATTATTTCCAAAATTAAAAGAGGACAAATGTCAGTTTATCCTAATAAATGTTCTGTCTGGATTTATTTTATCGCTATCCAAGATGTTGTGGCATCTCATAGTAATTGGGAGCTTACGAGGTGACCCCCTGTCTCCTTACAGACACCTGCTTGCTGGCAGTGTGCCTGCGCTCAAATTGGCAGCTAATTTTGGTTGTCCCATCATTCCTTAGGGACTAAAGTAACCTGACAGGCTGTTTGTCTACAGGCACACAAAGCGTCTCTCTTAAGTCGGTCTGCTCATTGGCTGGCATGGCCGGCGCTCTGCAATTTTCTCTCTCTCTCTCTCTAGTTTTGAGAATTGCCATCAGGCCTTGAAGTCTTTGCAATTAGTAATTAGCAGAAAGCAGTGATTGCATCCTTCCCCTACACCCTTCCTCTGTCTGCCAGCCATGACTAGTATCATCTTCTTAGTCACTCTAAGCTGAATTTGACTCATTTTTCTCTGTGTCTGACAGTGACAATGACGAGAAGCCGCTGAAGAGCAGCCAGCAATTGTTCAGAGACATCAAAGAGGATGATAGCAGCGAGGACAGCTCTGTGATGTCGGAGGAGGACGACTGCGAGTTCAACGAAGACGGGTCGTTCATCGGCGAATACTCGGGGTACAAACGCAGGGTGTCCACGGAGGTGAACGGACACGCCCCGGTGACCTCTTAATGCTGGTTCAATCTTACAAACTTTTACATAATTTTTCAGGGAGAAAGAAAAGTTTGTTTGTATGATGTGCCATGAATGCGTCTATGTTTTTTAAGAGTTTGCTTTTGTGAGAATGGCCACTTCTTTACAGTATTAATATGAAGGGTTCCGGCCTACATTAATATGTAGCTCCGGCCAACATGACAATTGTGCCATAATTTACTCATCGCTATGCTGTTTCAAACCAGTATGACTGACTTTTTGAGACGTTTAGCTTAATGTTCATGCTGCTCTTTCCTAACAATAAAAATAAATGGTGACCAAGGACTGCAAAGCTCCAAAAAGGACAAAAATATATCTACTTTGTGAAAAAGAAACACAAAAAAAGAGGTATTTATGGTAATGGTATGCTTTTAAAAGGCTATACTTAAGTTCAACTGACTGTAATGTTTTGTAATAGATGTTCTATTTGAATGTTTTTTGCATTTAGTTTAGCAGTTAAACTTACATTTATTTGAATTTAGGAGTATTTCTTGACCCACTTACATATTAAAGGATTAGTTCACTTCAGAATTAAAATTTCCTGATAATTTACTCACCCCCATGTCATGCAAGATGTTTATGTTTTTCTTTCTTCAGTCGAAAAGAAATGAAGCTTTTGAGTTAAATATTCCAGGATTTTTCTTCATATAGTTGACTTCAATGGGGATCAGTGGGTTGAAGGTCCAAATTGCAGTTTCAAAGGGCTCTACACAATCCCAGCCAAGGAATAAGGGTCTCATCTAGTGAAATGATCAGTCATTTTCTAAAAATTTCTCTGCACCTATGATTTCATGCATTACATAATCACATTGGAAAGGCCATGCGTGATGTAGGCCGGAAATACCAACCCAGAGTTTATAAAGCGAATGTTCAAAGAAAGTCAAACGGCCTTTACCAAAAAAAAGGGTAAAACAACGTTGTCGGAAGATTTTGAAGTTGTTTTTCGCCCTACACTACCTTTTTGAAGCAGAGTACACAGATGAAGAACTAACCATGCGTGACCTTTCCAGTGTGATTACGTAATGTGTTAAGTCGTAAACACACAATGCAGACATTTGAATAAAATGTTTAGTCAATATTGAACGTGCAGTAAAGTGTAAAAACAATCATTACATTTTTTTAATTATAATTACCCAATTACTCGATTAATCGTCAGAATAATCGACTGATTACTCGATTACCAAAATAATCATTAGCGACAGCCCTACTTTAAAGTAAAAGTTTTGAATTTTACATTTTAACAAGTGTTCACTACAAGTGCACATTTCATACTGACCCTTTGTAAACAGCTTGATTGACAGGCGATCTGACCAATCATAACGCAGAATTTGCCATTCTGTCCGACAAACAAATCAGACAGGAGAGTAGATTAACTTGAGTGGACTAAAAACTTGAAAAATTATGTGTATTGACGTCTTTCTGCAGTTAAATACTTATGTTATCCATTCATGTTTATGTCGTGTTTCAGTAAATAAGAAAAGACGATCGGTTCACACGTCGATTAATCTAATAAGGCAATATACTTATCTGTCACAACACATTAAAGAGCCACAAAACAGTATTTATCGTTTGAATTATTGTTTGAAAGCTGAGACCTTGTTTCAAACCAGAAGTAGCTTGCTCTGTCTTGCCGCATTGTATTTTTCACTACTTGAGAATGTGATGTTTACTGTGAGAGTGGCACTGTTTGTTGGACATAGCAACAGTAAATAACGAGGGCGGGTTTTTGCAAAGGATCATTTTAGGCCGTTCACATGTCACGCCTAAAAATGAAACCGTTAGGCACACCGCTTTCTCCTTCTTTCCAAATCGCTCTGTAGCTTGAGCTCCTGTGGCGTCTACCTTTGCTGCGCTCTCCAAGATGCGGAAGTTCAGCAAAGGATAAATGGATTTCCAACACTAAAAAATCACTTGCAGTAGCTCTGCTACTAAATTTATTTAAAAATAGTTATCCCTGTAGAGCTATGATCAGCTGTTCCTCCATCTTGGCTGAGCTTCCAATGTTGTTACGGGAAATGATGAGCTGATTGGTTGGTTCTTGTCACATGACCTGCGGTGCGCTTGCGAAAATGTTTTTATCTCAATGCGGGGGAGCGCTTGGAAGAAACAAGCCTGTCGCACACATGAAATAACTTGAGCGTGCAAAAGATGCAACATGTGAACGGCCCCTTAAAGGATTATTTCAAAGTAACTACCTTTACCTGAAAATTGAGTGTTTACTGTTGCCCTTTGCATTGTTGATGTACTATTTCCTATTTAATACTGTACAGCCGCCTTGTCACAATTCTGTATTGTTAAAGGCGGTATATAAATAAAGGTGATTTGATTTGATTTCCAGAACACATATTTACAGATAACTTACTCACTCCCTTGTCATCCAAGATGTTCATGTCTTTCTTTCTTCGGTCGTAATAACGCTATCTCATGATCAATTCATAAGTATTTTACGAATTCGTAAAACGTTTTCAGCGACGGGTAGGTTTAGAAGCTGCATTTAAACTGCATTTTAGAAGTTCAAACTCACAGGCACCATAGAAGTACACTAAATGGATAGAAATCCTGAAATGTTTTCCTCAAAAAACATAATTTCTTTACGACCAGCCCGCTCTCACAGCAATTCATACATATTTTACAAGGTGGCTAATTCGCACGAATTCGTACGATCTCACTCATACAAATTCATACGTATTGTGCAACACGTGAAATACATACGTTTTGGCTAAAATCGTATGAATTTGTACAAGTGAGGTCGTACGAATTTGTGTGAATTATCCACCTCATAAAATATGTATGAATTGCTGTGAGAGCGGGCTGGTCGTAAAAAAATTATGTTTTTTGAGGAAAACATTTCAGGATTTCTATTCATTTAGTGTACTTCTATGGTGCCTGTGAGTTTGAACTTCTAAAATACAGTTTAAATGCAGCTTCAAAGGGCTCTAAATGATCCCAGCAGAGGAAGAAAGGTCTTATCTAGTGAAACGATTGGTTATTTTCTAAAAAAAATTACAATTTATATACTATTTAACCTCAAATGCTCATCTTGTGTAGCTCTGCGATGCATATGTGTACTCTGTGCGGTTCCGTTCAATACCATTTTCAATACGATGTAAGAAGATTTTGAAGTTGGAGGAGAAAATGAGATGGGAGTTTCTCGAGCTACTCTAACTGTATTGAACGGGACTGGACGAGTACGCATGCACATCGCTAAACAAGACGAGCATTTGAGTTTTTTTTTTTTTTGAAAATAACCCATTGTTTCATTAGATAAGACCCTTCTTCCTCGGCTGGGATCGTTTAGAGCCCTTTGAAGCTGCATTTAAACTACATTTTGGAAGTTCAAACTCACGGGCACCATAGAAGTCCACTATATGGACAAAAACCCTGTCCTCAAAAAACATAATTTCTTTATGACTGAAGAAAGAAAGACATGAACATCTTGGATGACAATGGGGTGAGTATATTATCTGTAAATTTTTGTTCAGAAGGTGAACTAATCCTTTAAGTGCACTTAAAGTCAAGTCAAGGGCATTCAAAGTCTTTCATACAATATGAAATTTAAGTCTTTATGACATTCTGCTGCGACTCTCAAATCTCATTCACATTTGTATGTTATATTCATTATATTCATATTCAAATACGGCATGTCAAAACATATAACGACGGGTGATGGGAGAAAAAAAAAGTCATACAGGTTTGCATGACGATGAGTAAATGAAGACAGAATATACATTGTTGGATGAGCCAAATAGTTTTAACAGATTATCTTGGTTTTATAACACATTATTTGCCCAACAACAAAACAATCAGGTTTGTGCACCTTAGAATTAATGTGGATTGCACGGTTGTGGTTGCATTAGGTAACATTTTCACTATTCCTGCTGAAGAAAAATAAATAATTCATGGCCTGTCACAAAACTGATATCTTGACAGCACAATTTTCGGTTACATGTTCGCTTGTGTGGGCAATCACGTAACCTCTCTGCACGCCTCTCAGCAAGATACTGACACAATGAAACAAAACAATTATGTTCTGACTCTTCAATATATCTACAAAAACATATTTCTGTTTAACCACGTATCTGATTAAAACTGACATGGGAAAGAAATGGGCGAGAAAGGTCAACATTGAATGGTTAGAGCACATAATTTTCTACTTGCACTAATATGCAAAAATATGTTTTGGTGCATGCGAGCGACCGATGTTTAAGGGGGATTATGTTATTAATAATGTACTGAGATTGTCTTAGTAGCTTCTTGAAATTATAAGACTCGAGTATGATCAAGTCCTTCAATATACTTCGGTGTCTTCAGCAATTCTAATTACATTTTGCCTCCAAAATGAAATGAAAAACACTTCTTCTTGTGTGTAACATCAAAATCCATGTTTCTAATCATATATTATGTCCAGGCGGCAATCCAATGACATATCAATCCAACTGCTAACATATTTATTATTACTGAGAGGAAAAAAAGCCCTTCTGTTGATATATGACATGCATTTTTTGTAAGGTTTTTCTATTTTTAGAAAGATTTAGTTAAGAGATTCCACTGTAGAGACTGTTTTAATTTTAAAATGCTCTTCTGTTCTTGCACTGTATATACGTATATATCTGTAGATAATATTTTTTGTAAGTTTTTCCTTTTGCATTTTTATTTTATGCATTTTATTCTGCCTGAAATACTGCTTATACTAAAGACTCAGGAGGTTTCTTATAGAATATTCTGTGCAAAATGTTCATCCTTATATCTTCAGACATGAAAAATGTTTACTCCCACATTTGCTATGTTTTGCTATATTTGTCATGCACAATACAATGAAATGTTGACTGTCACAACACATTTTGTTACACTGAACCTGAAAGATTTCAGTGTTCACCACAAAAACACATAGGACAATAAAAAATATGTTTTTAAATAATTTATAGAAACATTTTTTTCATTTATAGTTTATTATAGCATTTATAGCATTTATCAGATTCTGACTGCACCACAACATGTTTTTTTCTTAGTAATAAGCTGACACACATCCTTTTGGAGAGTGCCTTGTGACCTTTGACCTTGTACCTTGTGCGTCTCCACAATACAGCGGTGCACCAATTAAAAGACACACAGTGGCTTTGAGGGCACAACCTCTACAATAAGAGACAGTACTAAAGTACATCCTGATGAGTCTGAACACGTCCCACATGACTGGGAAGAACCAGAACATGTACAAGAGGGTCAGCAGATCAGGATCACTACATATAAAACACACTGGCCAAGACTCAGAGAAGTAGACAGTAAATTGACTTCATGATTGTGTGAATGTTCAATATTCTTTTGCATATGTTGGTATACATATGGGGAGACTTATACTGTAACATTGTACAAATCGGAAGCCTTCAACCGAAGGTGTAAAAAAACAAGGACCTGGTACTGAAAGGCTTTTAGACCTCGCTTTTAAACCTATATAATATAGAGCTATACAATATTATCTGGCATAAATGGCATTGAAGTAGAAGATAAAGTCACATTTAATTAAATTTGAGTCCAGGATGAAAGAAATTCTGATGTGTTTCTGTGCAGATTTACTATGTCAAGCTGTCATGGTAACCTCTACCTACTACAGTGTCTTGGACTTTTACTTTATAGCAATTTAATGATGTTTATGACAACTGAAATAAGGCCAAAATACCTGCTATGGCCCTCGCTTATTTCTTGAAATCACAGAAATGCTTTTACCTTCTTCACAAATCCCGATTTCAAAGAACTGTCCAGGGCAATTTCGCAATGTTCTTGTTACCCTTAGAGGTGACTCATTTTTCTAACAAACTGGATATGCTGGTTATTGGAGAAGGAAGCTGTCAACAGTAAATCCACCCTATGGTTTCTAGGCTTAGGCTGGAATAAGTGTCACAGCTTAAGAGAAAAAACAGAGAAATATATTTTAAAAAACAACACGCTGGGGGAAAATAAGTAATAAAATAAGAAGCAGAATTGTCGGTCACTTTAAGATCCAGTTCTCACTATTAACAAACCATTAACTACTTCTACCTCAATAAACTCCTAATTTGCTGCTCATTAATAGTTAGTAAGGTAGTTGTTCAGTTCAGGTATTAGGTATAGAATATGGTCATGCAGAATAGGTGCTTTATAAGTACTAATAAACAGCCAATATGTTAATAATATGCATGTTAAGTAACTAGTTAATAGTGAGAATTGGTCCCTATACTAAAGTGTTACCAAATTGTCAAATATTTTTTAGGATTAAAATTTATTTGTCTTACACTGTTGGCTTTTTAAAGCATAAATCAGCAACAGAGGCGTCATGCCCATTGAAAGTGCAGGGGCACGTGCCCCCTCTGATTTTTGAGCCAAGTGGATTTTGAATGCACCTTCCAAAAGACCAAAAAATTGCTGAATAATATTTTCTATATCTGATACAATCACACCGTCTGATCAGATCGTTCGCGTCATATCATCAGCTGATAAATTCAAACCTGCGTTCGCTGGCTGGCGCTGAGCCAAAGAAAGACGCATTTTTACAGCACTGCACATTATAACCAATCACACACAATGCTGTTGAGCTTATGAATGCATTGGCCAATCAGAGGCGTTCAGATGAGTTAACGCTAAAATGCTGGTGTTTCTGTACTTGCTCGCTGACTGAATACCACTTTCTGGCGAATGGACCTTTCTCACATTTCCGGGTTTCTCATAGTGGAAGTCGTCATAGTTGGGTAAAATCCGATAGCAGTGAATGGGAAAGTACCACAAATATATTTTTTGCATTCCCATTTGCTCAAATAACAAAAGGAAAACTACACAATAGTGTTTTCACGACTTTCATTCAAAGGAAAAAAAATGAGAGAGACTGATATCGGCAGTCAGATTAGAGAACAATGTCAAATTTACCCTCTCTCCCATAGACGCTGCATTAGAAAAACCTTCGCATAGCGTTAACTAGTTTTTTGGTAACTTGATGAAAAGGTGGTATAATACAAAATATAGTGTTATAAATGCACATACATATTTTGAAAATTCATGATTTATGTTGATGACGATGACCGTTAAAACGCATCATCACAGGCTTGTGACAAGGCTCCATTCAGAAAACAACAAAGTGCAGATGTGTGAAGGTCTTACGTGTTTGGAATCTCTGTCTTTCAGTCTTTGTTTAATTCAGTGTGTTACGTGAATGTATTTGTAATTATTTGTTAAGTTTCCTAGCAGTTTCTGACTGAAAATTGTCTCTGTAGAATTCAGCTATTCTGGCCATGTGATTATCTGATCTCATGCAGATTTTGCAGGTGAATTGCCATTCTTCCATCCAAAGCTCTTCAAGATTAAATAGGCATCCAGCTATAATCAGATGACTCCATGGCTAAATCACTTGAAAAGCACCCAATGCTTAGTGCTGAAATAAAGGTCATTCCCGGCGATAATCCCTGCTTCGTGCTGGATTATTCTTTTATCCTTTCTAAAATTGCTTTCTCTGTAGAGCAATGAAACCCACTAAACAACAACAAAAGATTACCCACCCCCCATCAGCAGACCTTGGCTTTGTCAAAAAAGAATCGTTTCGTCCAAGGCTATCAGATTCAACATGTAACACACAGGTAAAGTCCATAGTGAGCCACAGTGGGTATTTGAGGCCAGTGCAACTGAATTAAACATGACATAATACTCAACTTTGTTGACACTTGTCTATAATATTTCCATCCGTTTCCAGTTCTTTCGGTGATCTGCTGTGCTCAGTTGTTAGGGAAGTAATTGACTTCCACAGGCGTGTTTTTAGGATTGAGATGGATCAGATTTAGATTGAAGAAAATGTGAATAGTGCTTGGAAATAGATTAGAAAAGTTATAGCACACCTCTATTCAAGAAGTCTGCCAGATGTTTTGAATCAGATCAATCAATGAATGTCAAATATAACATAAATGACTCACTTTTTTATTCAGTTCATTTCAATTAATCGGTCAAACCAGCATGAGATTTATTAGAGTTTTTTTTTTTTCCCTTGAAGAACATGTAAGTGGTGCTTCGGGATTGGGATTATTTTATGTTTTCCTCTTCCAGGTAAAAATATAAAGTTTCATAGCTTAGAGAAGTAATAGAAAACTCAGAAATGTGAATTATAAAGTCAGAATTGTGAGTAGCAATAAGTAGCAATTCAAGTCAAAATTGGGATATAAACTTACAAATTTATAATTTTTCTCAGAATTGTGAGTTAATATCTCGCAATTGTGATTTTTTTTCTCAGCTTTTACCTCACAATTCGGACTTTATTTCTCACAATTGTAAGTTTATTTGATGCAATTCTGAGAAAAAAAGTTTACATTGCAATTCTGACTTTATACTGTGTGAGATAAAATTTAGGAGTTTATATCACGCAATTCTGAGAAAAAAAAGAATTGTGAGTTTATGTCATGTAATTCTTCATTTCTCAGAATTGCAAGTTACACTTTATACAAAGTCACAATAAACTTTTTTATTTTATTTTTTATTCAGTGGCAGAAACATTCGTTAGGTAAGAGTTAGGTAAGTTACTCTAAAAAAAAATTACTAGCTACTAATTATATCTTCAATAGTGTCATAAGATTACTATAATAATTACTCTGTCGAAATTGTTCTATAAAGTCTTTACAGTATGTAATTACATCATAAGTAACTGTAATCAAATTACAGATAGGTTTAGAGAAATGCCTTTCACAGGAAATATAATTACAATAATTTATTATTTATTATTTAGTAATGCATTACACGAACACTGCAATAAACAGGCATTTGAACAAAATTAAGTTATGATTTTTAATATATCACACGTGAAAAAGTTAACTCCAATGTAGCAATCTTACTAAATGTACAGTCAGTAAAAATGTACAGTTGTGGTCAAAAATTTACATACACCTTGCAGAATCTGCAAAATGTTAATTATTTAACCAAAGTATGAGAGATCATAAAAAATGCATGTTATTTTTTATGTAGTACTGGCCTGAATAAGATATTTCACATAGAAGACGTTACATATAGTCCACAAGAGAAAATAATAGTTGAATTTATAAAAACGACCCGGTTCAAAAGTTTAAATACACTTTATTCTTAATAGAGGGTATGCATGTGACGTCACCATCAGCTGGAGTGGTTGCGGCTCCGCCCGCTGAGTGGCAAAAAGACTGAATGGCAGCATTGCTTCAACGTGAATGCTGCGACAGAACACACAAAACACCTCTAAAACCTCTAAATCGCTTTGCGATTGACTGTACAAAGTGATTTGACAAGAAACATGAGGTATATTTTTACAGACTGCTGAAAGCTACTGAAAAGAGAAGCAAATTAATCGCTACAATTCAAAGAAACAAATGGTCTCCAGGAAGCGAAACATGGATTTGTTATCATTTCATGTTAATATGTTGAATTGTGCAGTAAAATCATATCCTGTATATTGTATTATAGTATATCATATTGACAGCTCATCAACTAAATATTTACCATCTTAAATTCTGCATATCTGGATGTTTTTAAATAAACACTGACAAAAACTATATACGTTTTTCACATGGACGATATGACGATATATATAGACCAACCTATTTTGTATTCACAAAATGAGTTCACAGGCAAATTTTATTTATTTATTTCCCCGGCGTTAAAATCAGACACATATAAGTGTTAGAAAACACGATTCCTGGCTGCATCAATATCCATTGACC
>JAHKKF010528880.1:0-11208 GCA_019740295.1 Labeo calbasu
GGCGGCACTAAATGGCGACTTCCATGTAAGGGGACCTGCGGTGTATGTAGATATAAATTGCTCGTTCTAAGGTTATAAAATCATAACGGCTTATTATGGAAGGTCTTTACACACTTCTGAAAACATAATTTTGTATGTTATATTGCATTTCTGCCAATAAATTATCCTAAATATTACACACTGCACCTTTAAGTACAGAATTCGAATTTAGTATTTCAGGTTGACATCCCTAGTGACATTAGTGGTTCAGCTACAGTGTTATGAAGCTACAAAATTATGTTTTCCCTGCTGAAAACTCCCCAGCTAAAACCAGCCTAAGCTGGTTGGCTGGTTTAAGCTGTTCAGCGCTGGTCAGCAGGCTGGTTTTAGAGGGACTTTGGCCACTTCCTTAGCTGGGGTGCGTTTCCCGTAAAACGACGTAACTCGCTGATTAACCTCCATAGTATGATGCATTGTTGTGGAAACGAACTAGCTAGTCACGACTGTTTTCCGAACAAGGTCACATCTCCGTCGTTTGAACCACATTAGTTCAACAATGTAGGGCCGTTGTTAATGACATCACTGAGTAATAACTTATGCTATTTAACTGATTAGCGATCTCTAAAATGCAGCTATATTAAACATGGCACCTGATGACTAATTTACTCCTTTTTTGTTCCCTGTCATTTCGCTTTATTTGATGTTCGATTCATCGCGGGTTCCCTCTTACGTCATACTCCGGGGTTCCCTTAGGCATTTATGCGCATGCGCACTATTGAAAGCGACGCCTACAGAGGAAGCTTAAAAATACATAGATTTGTGACGCGGTTTGTGACGCGGTTTGCAAATGTTCGTTTGAAAAACACAGAAACGTTGAACTATGTTGGTAATGCTTTTGGGAAACACATGCCTGGTCAGGCTGGGAGACCAGCTAAAACCAGCTACTTCCAGCTTAAACCAACTAAGACCAGCCAAACAGCCTAGGCTGGTTTTAGCTGTTTTTTTTTTGAGCAGGGTTGTGCACAAAAAAAACAAAAATAATGACTTAATTCAACAATTTCTTCTCTGTGATGCGTCTTGGCCTTGAAATTGCTGTAGTCAGTCAATGAAACATTCATTTTCTTCTCAAAACCCATTCATAGACCACTTTTAGCATAATAATAACCTACATGTTCTCAATATAGAATCATTACCGTAGGACCAGTGAATCAGCGCCTGTGGTAATAAGCTCAAGTCTGATGATTGCTGAATGAAGTGAAGCAAATTTCCAGTCATTCTGTAAAACGTATCCGGAACGTTTGTGACTACAATCTCACTCACTTGTCACAATGTTTTGAGGCGCTGTCAAATCCTGTCCCAGCGGAGGAGTGAGAGGAACTTGACAGACAAACTAGAGCACACTCGTCTGCTGTAAAGAAGCATCTTGCATCCCGATCGGTGGGAGTGTATCAACATTTTCTAGTTGCTGAGACATCAAGGACATTAATTTTCCATAAGCGAAGTCTCTCGGGTCGTCTGTGAGACTGTTTTCAATATATAAGTTTTAACTCATAGGGGTCACCTGAGTGAATACAGTGAGTCTGAAATTGTTACTTGGCCCTTAAAAATGTTGCATATACCTAAATACTTATTTACTTGTACACACTCCAATAATCTTCAAAAAATCATCTTTTACAGTGTAGTGTGGTGTAATCGGTTATAACCTAAGTAAAGTCCAAATGTCCAAAAGTCCTGCCAAGACCGTGTGAAGCTGGTAAACCCTTTAACTTTCACATGATGAATTTTTGTTTGGATATAATGTTAAGAGCTTTAACAAATGTCAGACCTGCAGGATTTACTCTGAATTATAGGCTGGCGTCTTCAAATTGATCATGTTTTATATTTACAGTGGCGTTACAGAGCTGTAAAGCATGTCAGGGTCTCTTCAGGCTATGTGTAATGGACAAACAAGATCAATTAATCAGACCGGTTATAATGTGCGGTTTGAGAACTGAAGACTTGGCCAGAGACTATAGCTCTACAACCGGGTCAGTGTGTCACAAGTCCTATATCGAACTCTCGTCCTGTTAGATGTTACACAGATGCATAAGCAGCAACACTGTTTTGAAAATTATATGCTGAGTCACACGTGGTTCTATTGTTTGCAGAACTGAACTATATGATGGCTTAAAGGGGTCATATAATATATTTTTATTTATTTATTTTTTGTCATGTTTTAGTCATATTTTAGTTTTTCATGCTATTTATTATACATGTATGCATGTGTGCTTTTCAGTATAATTTCTGTTATTTTAGCGTCTTTTTACATTTAAATTTTTAATTTTAATGTAAAATTTTTGCACGTTTGTTTATTAGTTTTTTAACATTATCATATTGTTTATTTTTATTTAAGCTTTAGATTTAGTAATTTTAGTACTTCAGCGTAAACTTATTTCTTTTAATCGTAAAGGCATTGTTTAGAATGTTCATTAATTTTCTTAAGTTTTTCAATATTTAGATTTTATTTTAGCTTTTCATCTGTTATTAAAATGATTTTAATAGTTTTAGTTTTAACTAACTTTAACACTTATTTAAATCTGCATTTAATTTTAATAATTATAGCCTGAATTAACATTAACGTATTAAGACTGATTTATATATGCATTTAATATTTTAGACATTTTAGACTATATGTATGTGTATTTCAGTATTATTTATGTTAGCATTTTACATATATGTTGCTTATAGCTTAATTATAATATTTGTTTTAAATTCGGTTATTAAACTTATTTTAATAGTTTTAGTTTTAATTAACATTAACACTGATTTGTATCCGCATTTAATGCTTTAGACATTTTAGACTATGTGTGTGTGTTTTTCTGTATTATTTATTTCAGTATTTTGTTTTATTTATTTATTTATTTATTTCAGTTTTCATTTAGGTTTGTGTGATTTATTGTGCTTTTCTTTGCCATTTGTATTGTTTTTGTATATTTATTTTGAAGCTTTAGTCCATAATTATAATTATTATTTTTTTTTAGATATTAAAATCATTTTAATAGTTTTAGTTAGATTAACATAACACATTAACACTGATTTATATGCATTTAATATTTTAGACATTTTAGACTATATGCGTTTGTATGCGACTGTATTTCAGCATTATTTATTTATTTCAGTTTTTAGTTAGGTTTGTGTGATTTTATTGTGCTTTTTTGCGATTTTCTTATTGTTTTTGTGTATTTATTTTGAAGTTTTTTTTTTCATAAATTATTTTTTTATTGTTATTACAATTATTTTAATAGTTTTAGTTTGAATTAACATTAACACATTAACACTGATTCATATGCATTTAATATTTTAGACATTTTAGACTATATGCTTTGTGTTTTTCATTTAGGTTTTTGTGATTTTATTGTGTTTTTTTTGGCGACGTTTTTGTATGCTTTAGTTCATAATTATAATTACTTTTTAAAAATGTATTTATTAAAATTATTTTAATAGTTTTAGTTCAGTTAGCAGAAAAACATTAACACTGATTTATATACAGTATGCATTTAATATTTTGGACATTTTAGACTATATGTGTATTTCCGTATTATTTATTTCAGCATTTATATATTTATTTATATATTTTTTATTTATTTATTTATTTATTTTAAGTTTTAATTTAGAATTTTTAATTTTTTTCTTTTATTGTTTTTGTATATTTATTTTGAAGCTTCAGCTCATAATTTTATTTTTTTTTTAAATTTAGTTATTAAAATTAGATTAATAGTTTAACTTTGAATTTAGGCTTGTGTGATTTTTATTGTTTTTGTATATCTATTTTAAATTAACATTTAACATATTAACACTGATTTATATATGCATTTAATATTTTAGACATTTTAGACTATATGTGTGTGTATTTCAGTATTATTATTTTTTTTTATTTATTTCAGTTTTCATTTAGGTGTGTGTGATTTTGTTGTTTTTTGGTGATTTTTATTTATTTATTTTTTATTTAAGTTTGAATTTAGACTTGTGTGATTTTTATTGTTTTTGTATATTTATTTTAAATTAACATTTAACATAGTAACACTGATTTATATATGCATTTAATATTTTAGACATTTTAGACTATGTGTGTGTGTATTTCAGTAATTTTTTTATTATTTATTTCAGTTTTCATGTAGGTTTGTGTGATTTTGTTGTTTTTTGTGATTTTTATTTATTTATTTGTATATTTATTTTTAAACTTGAATTCATTTTTTATTTATCAATTTTTTTATTTTCCTTGTGAAACACAAAGTAGATATTTTATAAAGAGTCGATGAAAAGTAGATGATATGTTACAGTGAGCCAGTAGCTTTCAAGCCCCAAAAACAACTTAAAAAACACATTCGTTTTTAATTCCTTATGATATGACACCTATAAAAATTACAGTAGAGATTTTGTCCAGTTTTGATGTGCCCTGCACTGCCTGATCCCCTTGTAACTACAGTACCAAACTTTATATTCATTCAAGCCTCTTATGTACCACATGCGCTGTTGTGCTGAAATATTTAATTCTTCTCTCCAACTTTTACATTATTCACCGTGAAGCAGCCATGGTGAATATTCGCACATTTTGGATAGCTCCACTTCTCGCCTTCATTGTTAAGGCCTCTTCTTTCACATGCTTCTAATTTTATCTCAGTGGCCTTTGATTTTTGCTCTGCACCTTGATTGACACGCACATCCTCAATCCATGACAGGAAGAGAAGGGCTTTCAAGTACCATTAGTCTCGCTGAATTAAGCCTTCGCTTCTTCTCCTCAGGTCCGTCCCCGATGGCCCCCGCCGTGGCCAAGCGACAGCAGAAATACGGCGATGATTACCGCGAACCATCAATAATTCCCGAACCAGTTGTGTTTTTGATTTAATTAAGTGCGTCTGCTTGAGCTCATTGTCTTGATTGAGTAATTTGAGGCTGCTCGCTGTTCATTTTCTGTTATCGTTAGGAGTTTAACGCTGGACGAGAGAGCTGGTGCCACGTCCTGTCACACTCCACCGTGCCCCAGTTTTACACTTGATAAACCCTCTTTTCAAGATTGGCTGGCAGGCTCACCCTGACTCAGGCATCTGTTCCTGCCTCGTCTGGCTGCTCTGAGGAGCCTTGTGGTGCTGCTTGGTGCAGTTTTTTCTGCTTACAGAGCACATCGAGTCCAACACAGCACAGAGGATGCTTCTCCTCATAGTGCATTGATTTTTTTTTTTTTTTTTCTGTAGTGCCAACTAGTGAGGACCAAATCTGGTAGTGTTAACAGCATTAATTAATTAAATATTTATTAAAGAAATAAATAATAAATACATAGAAGTAAATATAATTTTCAGTGAGACACAAATTATTATATATATAATATAATATTCGAATATTTATACATATTTATGAAGTTGAAAGTGTATTTATTTTTTTCCACACTTATTTATTTATACGTTATAAATGTTATTGTCAACATTTATTTTTTTTATGAATTCATATATTTCCATATTTATTTTGATGTATGTTTCCATATTTATGTCTATTTATTTATGTATTTATTTTTTATTTGTCTGTTTGTTTGTTTATGTGCTATTTTAAATGTAATACTTATTCACCTGCAATTTTTACATTTTCAGTTTTCATTTTAATTGTAGTTCATTCAATTTTGTTGTGCATTTGTTATTTTTATTAGGGTTCTTTGTATTTATTTTTTTGTTTTAATTTATTTTATTTGCAGTTTAGTTTTAGTCATTTTAGTACTTTAACTTATTATCAAGTTATTTAACTTAAATTTATTTATGCATATATTTCCACACTTATTTATTTATACCTGTTATAAATGTTTTTTATCTCAACATTTATTTATTTTTACCTTTGTTTATGTGATATTGTTTTTATGAATTTCTCTCTATAATATTTATTTATTTATTTTATTAATCAAATAATTGTAATAATTTATTATTTATCTATTTGTTTGTGTGCTTTTTAAAATTTATAATGATGATTTACCTTTAATTTTTACATTTTCAGTTTTCATTTTAATTGTAGTTTATGTAATTTTTATTAAGGTTTTTTAATATATATTTTTAGTTTTGATTTCTCTTATTTGCATTTCAGTTTTAGTGATTTAATTCTTCAGCTTATTTATGAAGTTTTGTATTTATTTTTTTCACATTTATTTGTGCTTTTATTTTTAAAGTTATTTATTTACATGTTATAAATATTTTAATGTCAACATTTAATTATTTTTACCTTTATGGAGTTATATATTTCCATATTTATTTTGATATATGATATTTACATTTTTATGTCTATTTATTTATTTAATCATTTTATTTTAATTGTAGTAAATGTAATTTATGTAATGTTGTGCATTTCGTTTTTATGATTTTTTTTTTTTTTTAGCTTTAATTTCTTCTGCTTTTTAGTTTTATTAATGTCAACATTTAATTCTTTTTTACCTTTATGGATTTATTTATTTCCATATTTATCTTGATGTATAATATTTCCATATTTCACGTCTATTAATTTTATCATTTTATTTATTACATAATTTTAATAATTTATTATTTTGTGTGTGTGTGCTGTTTTAATTTTAATATACTGATTTAGCTTTAATCTTTACTTTTTCAGTATTCATTTTAATTGTATTTTATGTAATTTTGTTATCCATTTGTCATTTAATTTTATTTTTTATATATATGTTTAGCGTAAATTTCTTTAATTTGCATTTTAGTATAATTTTAGTACTTCAACTTATTTACTTTATTTACAACTTATTTCAGATGGTATTTTTTTATTTTTATTCATATATTTTTAATTATTTTTATATACTATTTTATATTTTAGCTTTTCATCAGTTACCAGTTTGATAGTTTTTAATAGTCAACAAAACCAACAATCATGCATTTAATATTATCTACATTTCTAAGTCTGTATGTTGATAAGGCTGTGTATTTTCAGCTTCAGCCACAGATCTAAACAATCTCGATATTTGAGGAAATAATAGACTGCTAAATGAATGTGTTGACAGGACTGAAGTGGAAAACAGACTCTTTGGCTCACGCTGAAGTCGTGAAATCTTCTGTGCTATCTTTAGGCCAAGGTTAATTAGCTCCAAAGGGGGCTTGAGAAACACCCGTTGGCCCAGAACAAGCCTCCAGACCGGGCTGAAGCACAGAGCAAACCTGTCCGTCTGTCTGAACCGTCCTTGCCCAGCTGTCACTTCAGTTAACAACAGCAGAGACACAGAAACACAACACACCACGTGTGCTAACAACATGAAATCAATGCCTATCTATACAACAGATTTTCTTGCTGTGATGTCCATTTTTTCTTAATTACTTGAACCGGAAGGTGTTAATTACTGTTCTTCGTTTATCAATAGGCCATGTTTACACTGCCTCTTAGCATCAGATTGCTATTTACACCTGGTATTTGAATGCGTCTAATTATTTTTTGTGACACTGAGCAATATAAGGGTAAAATAATAAAAATGCCTTCCAAATTCAAGCGGAATCTCTGCCTTTATCTCTCACAATATTCAACACAAGACACCATTGTTGCTTCCACCTTTGTTAGGCTAACAGATATCAACACACATTCATCTTCTTACCTGGTGTATGTCTTTGCAAGGTACAAAAACGTGTTTGAGATTAAAAGGAAGAGCTGTAGAAAGTTGCAGGATGTGAAAACCTGAGGGTAAATATGTCATTAAGGTTGTGCTGGTGTGTTTTTACCTTCTACAGAGAAGGCAGATACACAGCGCTCTTCAAAGGTTAAGCATAGGCCCGGCTTGTCATTCACCGTTACTGTGTTCTTTCATCATGGGTGAATGAGGGTGTTCACCTCGCACTGGGGTGAATTCAGCTTCCCAAACTTAGATTATTTCCTTCTTTGAGACTAGAGAATCTCTGTTGCGTTGCTTTTGAAAAAGCTTCGCTGCTGTCATACGTATCTACATTTACAGAGTTACATGTTAAAGACGCATTTCACTCGTGTAAACGCATGCGTTTTTCACACCATAATAGTGTAGATTTAGTCATGTACAACCAAACGAATCCTAGGTGTATATGACTTTCTTCTTTCAGACGAATGCAATCGGAGTTATATTAAAAAATGCCCTGACTCTTCCAGGATTTATAATGGCAGTGAATGGCTGTTGAGATTTTTAAGTCCAATAAACTACATTCATCTATCATAAGGAGTACTCCACACAGCTCCAGATGGTTAATAAAGGCCTTTTGAAGTGAATTGATGCATTTGTGTAAGAATTATCTATATGTAAAACTTTATAAACCAATATCTCTAGCTTCCGCTAACTGTTGTATGCAGGGGTGTCGCTAGGGCTAATCATTCGGGGATCGAGATCCAAACGATTTTTCTCTAGCCCTGAATGTTTTTGTATCGCCCTATGATTTTCGAGGAGTTCATAGAATTTGTCAAAGTTTGAATGAATTAATCAAAAGCTGGTCATTACATTTAAATCAAATCTTGATATGGACTAGTATCGGTAAATATTAAGGCGCAAAATACCATTTAAATATGAATCCTGCATGTTCTTTATAAATGAATGGTAGACGCTTCCTGTGATTTCAGCGTCTGCCATAAAAAATGCATGAACAACATCTCCAGAACTGCTCCGAGAGTACTTCGTGAGCATTTCATTTCAGTTTCATTTGAGTAAAACCAGGGTTATGTACTCACAGAAATTTGAAGGTATTCACGGCAACACGTCAACCCGTTCGGTTTAGCTTGTAGACATTGTGCCAGAAATATATTACTATCATTCAGTAGAATGTACGTACCTACGGTACTACTATTACTGTTGAAAAATTAATAAATCTTTGTTACACGATATTTCTTCCATCTTTTAAATTTTAATAGTACATCTGCTTTATTTGCCAAAAAAAAATTGTAATTTTTGTTAGTCAAAGATGAATTAATATTTTATAAGCAGAAAAGTTTAAATACACAACACAGAATTTCATAAGGCTGTTGTGGAAATAAATAAAAGTTGTTTTATGCATTCAAATAAATAGACATGCTAAAACAAATTTGATAACAGTAAAATATAAGGTGAGAAAAAATAAATAAATTTCATAGGGTGCTAAACATAACTTTTAATAAATTGATGTTAAATTGTAAAATTTCACTGTTTTAATTAATTAGAGGGTTTTTTTCTTTTTATTAATAAAATTACATTTAACCATTAAAAAGGAGTCCAGAAAATGGGGGAAAATATATTTTGCATGCAAATATATATTTGTTACAGTTGTAAATACATTTTCAAATTTATTATTTTATTTGTGTAATGTATTTTTGTAAAGTTATAATTTTGTTATAATACTTTTGTTTGCTATTTGCAGTGATTGCTGTTTACTGTTTTTCATAGTGTAACAACATTGTTTTGTGCCACTGCTTTGGAAAAGTATCTGTCAAATGAACTAAAATCGAAAGCACAGTATGACTTTGCTCACACGATCAGTTCGAGATCCGATGTTTTCAGAGTATCAGAAGATGGATGAGTCAGGTCATCAACCGTTTTTCTTTGTTCAATTTGTACACTGAACATGGGTTAACTTTTCACGCTACGCATACATCCTTCGCTGGAATGCAACTCTCTCATCAAAACATGTACGACCGTTAGCTGAAGCTAGAGATTGTGGTTTATAAGTTTTAAATATGGATATTCTTCTTACACAAACGCATCGATTCGCTTCAGAAGGCCTTTATTAACCCCTGGAGCCTTGTGGAGTAGTTTTGTGAACTAGTCCTAGGTTTTTCATTCAATCTGGAAAAAAACACTGCAGTACAATGTTCTGGACTCTAGGCCAATAATTATCAAAAATGTTGGGGCTCATTTAGAAAACGTCATGTTTCTATGGTAAATTACCTGGATTTGGCAAAAATGTTTTTTTTTTAATTATTGATGTAGGTGGTTACAGGCTTGCTAAGTATTTTTTTTGCATATGTGCTTAAATGCTTTAAAGTGCTTGAACAGCTATATTATTATTTTTAGCTTTAATTTCTTTTATTTGTATTTTATTTTAATTAATTTTAGTACTTCAGTATGTTATAAATGTTTTTATGTCAACATTTAATTATTTTTACATTTGTGGATATATGTATTTCCATGTTTATTCTGATGTATAATATTTCCATATTTTTACATCTATTTATTTAATCATTTTATTTATTACATAATATTAATAATTTATTGTTTTTATTTATTTGTTTGTTAGCTTCGTTGTGTGCTATTTTAATTGTAATATTCTGATTTAGCTTTTAAGTTTTAATTTTAATTGTAGTTTATGTAATTTTGTTGTGCGTTTTTCATTACATTAGTTTTCTATATTTATTTTTAGCTTTCATTTCTTTTATTTGCATTTTAGTTGTACCTTTTTTAACGTAACTCTTATTCTTCTGAAAGAAGAAAGTCATATACACCTACCGTAGGATGGCGTAGGATGAAAATGAAGTCATTTTCATTTTTGAGTGAACTATCCCTTTAAGAGTCTTTTCTAGTGTTTTAACATACAGTATTGCATACTGAAGTTACATTGTAGTGAATCTGAGAAAAGAACTAGACTGACTGCAGTTTCTATGATTGATAATGAGCATGCAGGACTTGAGAACATTAGCAAGAAACGTACAATAGATTGTTTGTCTTGCCTAATGAGCTCACAGCATTGGCGTGGATTATTTGTTCAACTCAAATTTACAGTCTGCACATAAGCTATGAATAGATCAAACATGCTGTAATATCCAATTAGTATTATCAACTGCACTTTCAGACTGGACCATACAAACTGGAAATGTCAGGAGGTGGAGTCGCATTACTGGCGCTAATAACTGAAATGTAAATCCTAGAATGTATTACCAAGAGCAAACAAGGATCCAGGAACATGCCCTATTTGTGTTCCAGGAACCTGTAGCTTCTGTAGAAATATAGCAGGTTGCTTGAGTGTTTTGTAAGAGCTAGAGAGAGCAGGCTTGGGAGTTTGTGATCAGCTTGAAGGCAGAGTGTGTTTAAGTAGAACATGGTCTCAGGACAGAGTTCTCCTTCCTGTCTTTCATCTCCCTCTTGACCAGGCCTTGCTTTTTGGAGTCAGTGTGTCAGTGGAAGACAACCTGAGGCGTTCACTCACAACCTATAGCTTCTGTTTTTAAAATGGAATGTCTGTCTATCTATCTATCTATCTATCTATCTATCTATCTATCTATCTATCTATCTATCTATCT
>JAHKKF010528880.1:12383-22415 GCA_019740295.1 Labeo calbasu
ATGGTCTGGTTTCTACAACTTTCACTTTGGAGCAAAAATCTGACTTTAAACTTGAAAGAAATAAAGATTTGACATTTATCGTGATAATTATCGATATCAACTGATATGAAAAAAGTTATCGTGGTCGTTTTTTTTGCCTGTATCACCCAGCCCTATCTATCATACTGTAAAGATCAAATGAGAAAAATCTTATGCAGAATAAAAATACGTCATTATAGCAAAGACAATTGCTCACATTGTCATGCAAGCCAATCATAACACTAACATCTCACCAGTGTTGCCAAGTCTGCGGTTTTCCCGTGTAACTGGACTACTTTAATGCTGTTGCCGCTGATTGATTTTCATGTCCACGGGTTGAAGCGATACCAATAACTTGACATTTATCCTCCGGAATGCGAATTTACCAGGTGAACCCCGCTGAAAAAACGTGTATTTTACCTCTCGAAACACGATTGGGTTAGTTCTGAGTAGCAATCGGGCAGGTTTTGTTGTGAAAACCTGGCAACCCTGCATCTCACTCATAAAGCTAGATTGTGCACCCTGGGGTTTCAGATTAGCGCCCTGTTGATATGTTGTGTCAATGCTGCTTATATTTATATGTTATATATGCAATTATGGGATTCGCTCCATCCAGTGTACCTTGATATCAGTCTTAATTTGCTGGTGGGTATGTGGGTGGGTGATTTTAGCACTTCATCAGCCTGCAGGATTGTGGGTGGAACTATGTGACAGTCTGGTGCGGCAACATCAATATGCTTGTTCTCGGATTGTTGCCCGTTTAACCGACTATGATATGGATTGTATGGGCTGTCTCTTTTCCACAGACCTCCTATCTGATTTTCTGCACAAGCATGTGCACTTGCATCTTACACTTGAAGTGATTTAGTGATCACTTCTTTCTGTTATTCCAGCATAAATTAATCAAGTCTGTAGGAGCAAAAATCATTAGAGTCGATGTGAAAAAAAGGCAACCTTTCTCTTCTTAGAAATCTATGTTGTGATTGATTATGACCCACCTAACTCACTGACCACCTACCCACCTACCCACCTACCCAATCTACCTAGTCAGCACATGGAACAACCCCAACCCCCTTTTTCCTATTGGGAAAATGTCAAACCAACCTTGCTTTGTTCCTTTTTCTGCTTTGGACCAGATCTACATAACGAAATAACACTGGCTTTTTGTTTGCTCGTCCAAATCATAATTTCAGCCAAACAGCTGTCGAGTCAATGTTTTATAGAGATGCAGAAAAAACCCGTCTTTGATTAATGCTGTATTTTCATCATTTCCACCCCCCATCTGACTGTGACTGCTTTTTTTTATGTCCCACGTGAGCGGTGTTGTTAATTACAAGCCGTTTCACACTCTCCCTAATTGTGTTTTTTGTTTTTTTGTTGGGCAAACTTGCACAGTAAGAAGCCAACACATGGGGAAACGTTTCTGTCTCATCTTTTTTTTTTCAGCAGCACATCAGTCTTCATTTATTCAAATTGGCTTCCTGATTTGGCCATACATAATTCTCAGCAGTGGAGATTTGAAAATTTAATTACTGGAGAAAAGGAGGTACTGCCATCTGCCATTAAAGGACCGAGCCAAACATTTTACTGCTTTGTGTCCGTAGACTTCCTATTCATTACTGTGGCTTGTCAATTTGTGGTTCTTTAAAGAGAAACGAATTAGGTGTAGGAAATGTTACAATGCTTTATTTTTGGTTTCCACCCACAGAATGTTCTCAGCGGTATGACGGTGGAGACATTACGTCTTCAGGGAAATATTCATAATTAATAGAAAAGGTAGCTGACTGAAACCAGATGAAAAAATCAATTTGCTGTAGTCAGTCAGAACTGGGCACTAAAATTGAGATTTTAATAGAGGACACCATGAAATGTGAAGAAACTTGAAGAAATAGTCCCCTGAGCCATTACTAAAAATGTTGCCAAATATGCAGTAATCTTTTTTGTTGTCTCCAGAATTTGTAGCTTCTAGTTGAGTCATATACATTTTATGCGTTGCTCTGTGAAGAAAAGGTACAAATGTAAATGTGCACCTTTTTACCTTGCTCTGTTTACAGAAGTGTTGTGTGCCTTTAAGCTGTTTTATATTCATTGAAAAATGCAATGAAACAGCCAGGCAGAATTATAAATCTTGTTTCTTACTTTCAATATAATAAGAATGATGTTTTGCTTTAGATTTAGGAGTCAGGAAAACTAGATCAAATATGAAGTTTTGATTTAGTCAGGGAAACCAAGAAAACAAACTGTGCATTTTTACCCTAAAGGCTGAGAATTTAAACACTCATCTAAATAAGTGCAAATCTTGTGTTGGAAATGAAACAAACCATCTGGGATAGTTTTTGCTGAAGCGTACTCATTGCTTACAAAATGCAATGTCTTATTTTCTGTGCAGGTTTGGCACCAGATGAATGAGCAAGGCATTTCAAGGTCCTCAAAGCTGATGTGATGTCATCAAGTGCATTGCCCTGTTAAGAAACGAACAAATACAGCTCAGTTCTTCAACAGTATCTTGGAGCAGAAATGGAAAGAATGTAAGATAAGGCTGTGATTCTGCACTACATCCAAACTGTAAACTTTGAAAGCCTAGGTACAGGCAAGCGAGGGAACAAGACCTTTGATGGATCCAGGGTTATCGCGGAGCTTTTGAGAGAGAAGCTCAGACTTATCAAACATGAATGTGCAAGGAAAGATACAAGCCGGTGAAGACAACCAACAGGAAGAAATACAGAACGACGACAAACAGCCATTGCTTGAAACGGTGGAAGACGCCAACGCCAATCAAATCACCAAAGAGAACATTTATTCAGATGACAGAGAGCATGGCAGCCCACTACCCCCTCTGGTGTCGCACTCCGAAGCCCAGGAGAGGATCATTATCTGGGGAACACATGCTCGGAGTGAAGACCCTGAGCTTGAGGAATTTGAACTGCTAGAGTGTCAAGAGCTAGAAACATTTGTTGTAGAAGCAGAACAGGTAGACATGCAGAGTAAAAGAAGCAGCAAGAAAGCAAAGTACTTAAGTGACAAAGAGTTGTCATCTACAGCCATCAACACCACTGTTGGCTCCTCTTGGAAGGACCACAATGAAAATGAGAACTCTCAGCCCCTTGACCTCAGGACCTCCAGCTCTCGCTCTGGTACAAACCGGACCCTGAGAGATGCACGAAGTGGTTCTGAGAGCAATGTGTTCTCATCTTCTCTTTCTGCAGTGACCAGCCTCAGTGGAAGTTTAGCCAGTGCCCTGGACAGTGCAGGCCGCACACAGCCTCTCTCTTCCCAGTCCACCAAGTCTACCTCAGGCAAAGGCAGGAACCAGCAACCAGCTACTACCGAGTCCTACATCCACTCAGAGAGAAACAGGGAGCTTCCCAGGGATTTGGACCAAAACCATAACTCTACCACACTGCCTCAGGAACCACAATATGACAGAAGTAAGCTACTATATCCTTCAAATGCAGCAGCAAAGCTGCAGAAATTCCAAATGGAAGCAGAGCAGAATGCTGGGAAAAGGATGTCAACCGAGGTGCCGAAAGGTATGGTGAGGGTGCTACCTTCTTGTCGGCAACTAGTCCGCCCTCTTTCTACTGAAAAACGACTAACCTCAGGATATCCCAGCTTAGACACCCAGGCAGACCAGCAACAATCCCACTCCTCAGAGACAGGTCAGAGCCATCCACAAGTGTTTCCGGCTACAGAAGTCAACAGCAATCCCAACACAGACTCACCTCCCAACCAGTCCTTTACCCGAGAATCCCAACGCTTGAAGAGGCAAAGCTCAGCAGATCGTGCAGCAAGTCCCTCCAGCCTAGAAAGAAAGACTCACTTCAGCCGGCGGGCCTACAGCAGTCCGACTAGACCTTCGACACCTCCATCTCCCAAGATCACAATTTCTCCTCAAAGACAGCCTCCTTCCTCACCCATCAAGACTTTACCTTCTCGAGCTCCTCAGTTGGGTTATGCTGGGTACAGCTCAGGCTTAAGAGCCCCAGTTAAAACCAATATCAACACAAGCATCCACAAAACTCCTCCACAGCAGGCTTCAATGGAGACTTCCCCTCCAAGCAAGTGCCTGCCAAAACCGAAAAGCGTCCGGCCCAAAATCATTACGTACATACGGAAGACCCCACAGGTGAAACCCCAGCCTCTTGAGGGAACTTATGAGGTGTCGTCCTTACCCACGAGACTCTCAACATACAGCAGCACACAGGCCAAGCCAGCGGTTGGAGATCAAGGAGAAGCCACTGTGCTGAGTGCCTCAAATTTACTCTATGATAAGTATCGACAAGAGATGCAGAAGGTCCGGTTCTTCTCACCTGGACTCATGGTGTCTGGGATTAAGCCTCCAAGTAACACCATGCCCCATAAAATGGCAGGGAGAGCGGACAGCTTCTATGGGTCTCTCAACAAGCCTCTGTCTGCAGTGGTAAGGAATGCTCTAGACATTTAGACATATGCTTTTCTTTGGTTAAATGCTTTTGTGTCTATCTCTTGGTAAATTTAATTACACGTAAACTCTATTACATGATTACATTGGTAAAACCGAGCGCTTTGATAATGTGTTGTGGAGTGTTTAACAGTCTGCTCCCTGAATGCCAATATTTTAGCAAGCTTTTAAATTTTTAACACCACTTATTTTCAATAGACACATTTATGTACCACTGGAAGAGTTTACTGACTCCAGCTGTAACATGTGTTAATGTTTTTCGTCACTTTAGGCAGGCAGATCTCCAGTACCCCTTGGGTCTCCAGTGTCTGGAGTTGAGGACCCTTCTGGACCCCCTATGGGAGCACAGGATACGGGGAGTCTTTTTCGGCCACCACGGGGCCTAAGACCCCAGCTTGGCGTTGGTGCTGTAAACAGGACTCCTTCTGCAGCTGCCAAGAATAGGATGGTCCTAACAGGCCAGTCGAAATCACCACTGACCCTCAGTCAACCAATGCAGGCAGTAAACCCGACCACTCAAACCCCTCAGGAACCCCAAGGTAAGATCATTGGTTCACTTTGGATGTCAAAATGAGTGAAATCTTGTTTTTATACCTTCTACATAGATTTTCAGCAAGTAAAACTGAATGCTTCACTTGCCACACTGGGGCAAGTTCAGTAGAAACCCAAGCCAGAGCAGTCTGGCTGACAGAAACACCAAGACTTCATCCTAAGGGCGAAAGTGACTGGAGTATTTGGAGATGAATAGATTTAAATGGAAGGAAGGAAGAGAATGCCATATGAAGTCTTTTCATCCCTGTCAGATATGCATTTGTAATTGTTACAGATAAACTCATCCCAGCCGCTAGTCAGTGTAAAATACATTTTACCTCTTGGCATTCAGTTGAATATAAATAAAATTCACATTCATCTTGTGCCATGAGGGAGTTCTGTCTGAGCTTAAAAATTCCCCTCCATTTCTAAAGCGCACTTCATTTCCGACAACTTCGCCTGCCAAGGTGAAGATACGAGTTATTTCATCTTAAATCCACTACTAGCATTGCCATCATCCTCCATGCTTTTTTCTAGAGGGAATCTGTCTATCTGCATACTGTTATCTCACTGAAAACCCATGACAGTTTCCATTAATGCATGTGGATGCCGATTTCTTGCTGTTTGGCTCTGTGATGCTTTGAAGTGCAAAGCAATTAACAGTTAATTCATGCCAATAACTATGCCTGGTCACAATTATTAACTGTAGTTAAACATGATATGATTTTTATGGTGCAAAGATGCTGATGCTACAATAGATAAAGAGACAGTTTAGTGTGTAGGCTTGAGTTTTACTCCTGAAGCAATATAAAAGAAGTCAAGAGGAAGGTTAACCTCTTCTGGTGTGACTACTTTTGCTTTTCTTGCTTGTCTGATTGCACTTAAGTTGGAGAACCATTTCTTATTGTAGTTATCTGTCATCTCATGTTATTAGGGGCCAAGCACAGAAGGTGCTTAGGCACCTATTGTATCTGTTAGTTTTATTCTTCCTTTTCTTCATCTTTTCTGCTCTTGGAGTCTGTGGCAGCCCATAGAACCACTTGTGGCGAAGTTGGCACACAAATAGAAGACATATTAACTATAGCAGAGTCCCTATCTCAAACTCTCTAGCGCAATAAATAGGCCAATTTTCCACTCATATTTTCAAATGCATAACAAAATTTTAATTTGTATTGGTCAAGATTTTTCACAATTTTAAATTTTGTGAAAATTCTACTTTTTCAAACTCGTCCTAGATGGTTCGTCCGATTTTCACCAAAATTGGCTCAGGTCATCTTCAGACAATGCTGGCCAAAAGTTATCAAAAGCTTTTTGATATACTAAATGGTTTTCGTAAAGCATGATAACGAATTTGACGAAAATCACACAATAATAGACATATGGCATATATCTTCGCAATGCTTTAGTAAATTCAGACCAAACTTGGTACGTAATATACCAAGCATGACCTGAGGGCACATGACAGTGCCACCTACTAGTCAAAAGATATAAAAGTTTGACATTTTTGTTTATAATTTCTGACCAGTTTGACCAAAAAGCTATCATTAACCACAGCTAATTTGAAGTCTCTAACTCTAACTCTGTAGTGGCACTAACAGGCCAAATTTTGTAAAGCATGTTAATGAATTTGACTTAATTCACGCAGATATATACAAATAGTTATATCGCCGCAACGCTTTAGCGGATTCAGACCAAATTTGGTATGTGTTATACCAAATTGTATGTGATAGAGGACAGTCTCATCATTAACCATGGCAAATTTTAAGTATCTAACCCAAACTCTCTAGTGCCACCAATAGGCCAAATTTGCACTCACATTTCTGCTTATAACTTTTGAACTGTAAGGTCTAAAACCAAAATTCCTTGGCTCATACTGAGTTGAATGCTTACCAAAAATGTAATTTCTATAGTAAAGATTTTTCGCAAATGTGAATTTTCAGAAGAATCTACTTTTTTAAACTTGTCCTAAATTCATCAAAATTGGCTCAGATCATCTTCAGAGCATTCTGGCAAAAAAAGTTATTAAAAGATTTTTAATATACAAAACCGTTTTCGTTAAACAAATTTGACAAAGTTTGCACAAAAATGGACATGAGGCTATATATCTGCAACGCTTTAACGGATTCTGGGGTGGAGGGGGTGGATGGGAGATAACAGTTACTTTACTCATTACTCTCTGTACATTAATTTCAGTGAAAAAATAAGTAAAAAAAATCTCAATTTCAACATTTTTAACAATAGGGCCCTACAATCGTTTTATTTTTTTTTCAGAAATTCTTGTGTGTTTTAATTTTTCTGATATTTAAATGAAGGCATTAAACATTTATTTATTTTTAATGAAATTAAAATTAAACCCTTTTATTTGTTGCCAAACAAACAGAGGTTTTTCTGTTAAAACTAATACATGGATATACGCTATAGAGTAAATCCGTTTTTATGAATGCATATTCATAAAATATGCAGACACATCTGCATATTCACGGAGAAACTGTAGACGCGTGTCCACGTAGAGACAGAAATGACATGCCGTTGTGTAAATAAGATAAATAACATAAGAGTATTTTGTTTGTTTAATAAAAGAACAAGGTATAGACCTGTTCTATAGCAAAAGATAACCTTAAATGACTTCTGTTGTGATTTGCCGCTATATAGAAAATAAAGTTCATTTGACCTTTAAGGGGCAAAACATTTGATTCTAGTCACTGGGCTCCTTTGCTGTCTATGATCAAAATCTTCTTGGAAGATGTCTAATGCATTAAAGTACAATAAACTAAAGAAAAAATTCACAGAATCATTGATTGCTAGTTAGGCTTTGATCTTTAGATAGCAGTCACTAAATCCAGAAGTTAACATCTGTTAAGACAGGCAGAGTACAGTCTTTTTTTATTGCACATGTTTTTATTAACATGATATACAGTTTAGTAGTATTTCATTTTTCATTAATGTGGTTTATCATTGTTTCAGTGAAGGCTTGTTGAAAGTGCTCTAGTAATGTATTCATGCATTTTAACACTCAGTAAGAAATCAATGAGTTCTTGAGCTGCAAGCCATAATAATTAATCTGCATACACACACACACACTTATTTATTCCCAAAACAGATTGGAAAAATTACTCCCCTTTGGTCTTAAAGGGACAGTTCACCCAAAAATGAAAAATGTGTCAATTTCCTGTTTTGAAGAATGTACAAGCTTATCTTTTGCATAGAGTAAAAGTGATTTGGACCAGCGTTGGTCACCATTCACTTTCATTGTATGTAAAAATTTAAAATAAATACTGAAAATGCTAAATCAAAGCTATGATGGATGATCATTTTGTCTGATCTGGAAATATGGGGAAGTAGGAACCGAAAGGAGTAAAGACGATTGATGGAGAAAAAAAAAAACAGAGAGGGAGAACAGCAACACATTTATCTTTAATGATCACCCTCGCATGGAAGCGAAGCTGCCTGCAATTTCATTAAAGACCTTGATGGCCCGGGGTTGGGGTGGGGGGTCGATGGGGGAAGCGATGAAGCCGGGGCAACTTTGATTAGAGATGAATGGATGAGAGGGTGCTTTGTTGTGTGCATTTGCTTGAGTGTATATGTGTGTATTTTCATTTGTGAAGAATGCGTCTCTAAAGCATACTGCTGACATCGCAGTCTAATAAACATCTGAGAATGCGACAGACGAAATGAGAAACCGCAGATTGTCATTTAGCATGCGCTACGCTTTGCTGCAGTCACAGCGTTTTGGGGACAGGGAAGTCGAGGTGCTTTATCTCCAAGAGCAGGAGGGGATCATTCTCGCCTCCTGCCCCAAATTACGACCTTGGATTGGGGGAGTCTGGGAGTTCAAAGCAAGCCTTGAAGTGGGTCCCTAAATTCACCCCGCGGTAGCTCTTTGCATGTGCATATTTATGTATATTTTTGTGCGACTTCCCTCTTCTTCCTGTGCTTTCTGAAATCATTTTTTTTTTATTAGACAGCAGGACAGTCCCTGCGGTCCCAGCAGTAGGTATCTGATGTGAAGACCTACAGCGCAAAGAGCTGACAGGGAAAGCAAAAGACAACAGATAGTCATATTAATCCTCATTAATTGTATGTAAACAGCTTTTATCATTTTTACGGGTGTAATAATAAGCACATGGGGTAAGGAAAATCCATTAAACTATTCAGTTGAGGCCTTTATTAAGCACAGATATCATAATAATTTATGCAGAGCTGGTTTTAGAGGAACCAATGGACTCTTAAACAACTGGCCTCCTGGACTCATTAAAAAAGAAAGAGTTCTGCTAGAGACCGTAAACCGTTTATACATGAAGAGTTTGGTTAAAAAAAAGCTATAAATCCATTTTGATTAATTTGAGTAAAAATGTGTTTTCTTTAGCAAGAAAGTGGCGAGATGAAAACCACTATTTTCTGTTTCAAACTTTCACATAACATCTTCAGGTTATAATAACATAACAAAATTCAAATCCAGATTTTGATTTTCAAAGATTTATTATAAAAACTGGTCTTTTTTTCCCCAAAATGCAATAAATCTAGTAGGGCTCTACACTTACTTTTCGTTTTAGGAAAATGTAAAAAATTAGGAGCACAGTAAAAATTTTAGGCGCACCTTCTAATTAAAAATAATAAAAAATCTGATCAAAAATTAGCCTTCCCATTACGAGGTGATATTTAACTTCTTAAAGGAGAAGTCCACTTCCAGAAAAAAAATTGACAGATAACGTACTCACCCCTTATTATCCAAGATGTTCATGTCTTTCTTTCTTCAGTAGTCAAGAAGTTATGTTTTTTAAAGAAAACATTTCAGGACTCTTTTCCATATAGTGGACTTCTATGGTGCCCCGAGTTTGAACTTCCAAAATTCAGTTTAAATCTGATCCCAAATGCTGTTATAAACAATCCTAGCCGAGGAAGAAGGGTTTTATCTAGTGGAACAATCGGTTAATTTCATCAAAATAATACAATTTACATACTTTTTAATGTCAAACGCTCTTTAATGTCTTACTCTGCCTAAACTGTTTTTTTCCGGTTCATGACAGTTAGGGTATGTC
>JAHKKF010528881.1:0-19000 GCA_019740295.1 Labeo calbasu
GCAATTATGAGTTTATATCTCACAATTCTTTTTTTTTTTTTTGTAACAATTGCAAGTGTATAGCTCACAATTCTGACTTTTTTCACAATTCTGACAAATTTTTTGCAATCGCAAGTTTATTTCTTGCAATTCTGACTTTTTTCTCATAATTGAGAGGAGTATATCTTGCAATTCTCACTTTTTCGCAATTCTGACTAATTTTTCGCAATTGTGAGTTTATATCTCACAATTCTGACTTTTTTCGCAAAATTGAGATTGTATATCTTGCAATTCTTACTTTTTTCGGAGTTCTGACTAATGTTTTTGCAATTGTGAGTTTATATCTCACAATTCTGACTTTTTTGTTGCAATTGCGAGTTTATACTTCACAGTTTTTACTTTTTGTTGTAATTGGAACTGTATATCTCACAATTCTAACTTTTTCACACATTTGAGTGTATATCTTGCAATTCTCACCTTTTTTGCAATTCTAACTCATTATTCACAATTGTGAGTTTGTATCTCGCAATTCTGACTTTTTGTAACAATTGCAAGTGTATATCTCACAGTTTTTACTCTTTTTTTTGCAATTCTGACAATTTTTTCACAATTATGAGTATATCTCGCAATTCTGACTTTTTTTTTCACAATTGCAAGTGTATATGACACAGTTTTCGCAATTCTTATTTTCTCAGAATTGTGACACATAAACTCGCAATTGCGAGTTCAATTCAGAGGAAAAAAAATACTCTTATTTTTATATTCTTAGATTTATTCTCTTGCAGTTTTAACTTTACAATTGCGAGTTTATATCTTACAATTCTAAGAAAAAAAGTCAGAACTGAAAGTTTATATCATACAGTTCTGAGAAAAAAATCATAATTGTGAGACAAAAACTTTTATTTTCCTATTTTTTATTCTTATTCAGAGGCAGAACCAGTCTTCTGTATTGTTTAATTCATTCATGTTCAAAAAATATTCATGTCTCATATACAGCATCATGTACAATGTATATTTCTCATAAGGTAATGAACAACTTTCTCTCCATTCCTCTGTTGTTCCTTTCCCCTCTTTGAGTTTCTGGTTCCTTCCTGATTTAGTATCAACCGTTAACTGGTTGTCTAGTGAATCTGTATTAACTTTCATCGCTGTACTTTCCAGCAGAGCACATTCCGCCCTCAAGCTTTTATATTTAAGCACTAATCCAAAATGCACTTTCGTTCACACCTCAAAGGGTCTGATCTCCATCCGACAGAGCTTGGCAGCAGTAGATGTGCTAGTGTTTGCAGGACTGGCAGCGCTCTAGGCCGTGGGGGTTGCATGCTGGACAGCGCAGCTCTCTGATTGACTCGTTGAAGCGGTTGGCCAGCATGGACAGTTTGCTGCCGTGACAGAGGGAGCACGGCGCACAACCTGAACCTCCGCACTGTTCACAGGAGCCTGCTTCCTGCTGCACACACAAAAAGAAGTAAGCAAACAAGCATGGTGCACAAGCAAGCAAAATGATAAAGCCAAGTGCACACTACAAGCCTGCGGGTTGTTGCCCTTTCATGTTTGAAGGTAAAGTTCACCTGTATATGAAATGATTTATTTACTCTACTATTCCAAACCTGTTTGTCTGACTTAGTTAAAGACAGCTAATATATAGTACCACATTTTCATTTCATTGTAAATAACATGCAATTGAGTGTCTGAAAACATTACATTTAGTTTGCACTCAAGTAAATAATTTTACAGTATATTTCTACATAATTGAGTACTGAGGTTTATTACCACTTGTCCCTGGTCTTAATGTACACATTTTACATAATGTTGCAATGGGTGTATCTTTCATAAAAGACAGAACAGAAAGATTGATTAGAGTAAAAGATTTATGGAAGTGAAATGTACAGTACAAGGATTCATGTCACGGTTCATTATTTTCAGTGGTGTTTCAGAAGGAGTTATTATTCATGACAAATTGTGTTTCAGCAGCGGATAATATTCTGCAAATGTCATAATCACTGCTTTGTGAATAATACGAATCATACAAGTAGAATGCAGCTCTGAGAAACTACAAAATACCGCAAAAAAAGTACAGATAAATGAACAAAGTGATAAAAACCAATGTTATCTTTTTTAAGACAATGGTATATGGAACAATCAAATGTGTTGCCACCATGAGGGATGTTTTCTCTCTGTGATTTGTTACTGAAACAAAAAAGCATGTCACCAGGACTCAATAGTATTGTCTGTTTTGTTGTCTGATCACTTGGAACAGTAATAGCATACTTCTTCTTAACAAGTCAAAAGATTTGAGATATAATTAATGTTGTTAGCAGTACGACTTACATGTCAAGGTCAGTTTAGTTTCCTAACCATACGTACGAGCTATCATGGACTAATTAAAGTCGGTCTAGTAGAACAGAAGTAAAGAGCACTGAGACATGAGTATTTACAGTCTATTGAACTTTAGACTGTTTATACCTTTTCTTCAGTCATTGTGTCTGGTTCCTCTGCATGGGGACGTGCTGTTCTATGTCTCCCTTTGCTCCCTTTGCGTCCTGGTGAACTTTCTTTCCTGTCCTGGCTACGGTGAGGACTTCTTCCAGATTCTCCCCTTCTGTGAGGAGCTCGAACAATCTTCAGGTTGCTGGTGTAGATAATAATCTTTCCAAAATCTAGTACTGGTGCCTACAGAAACAAACACAGAATCACTAGCAAAAGATTCCATGGAACTTTTTTGGTAGTCATTCAATTCCAAAGTACCATGGTACTCTTACCTGTACCCCCAGAGTACTTTTCATACAATATAGTTGATATAGATGCATATGGTTCATACATTCACATAGCGCTTGTTAGTATGTAATTACATAGTAAGTAATTTACAATACTAATGCACTCACTGTGTTATTTTGTATATTTGCTTTTAAAAGCGCAGCATTTTTGTCACTGCAATTTAGGGGTGTTGCGAATAATCAACACACCGATGCAAAATAATATGGTTTGCCTGTGTTCTTCAAGCCATCTCAGGTATATCATAAGGATAATGTATATTTAAAATGCAATGGTAATCGACATAGCCTTTATCACAGTCTAGAATACTACACTGACCAAAATTATAAACGCAGCACTTTTGTTTTTGCCCCCATTTTCATGAGCTGAACTCAAAAATCTAAGACTTTTTCTATGTACACAAAAAACCTATTTCTCTCAAATATTGTTCACAAATCTGTCTAAATCTGCTTTAGTGAGCACTTCTCCTTTGCCGAGATAATCCATCCACCTCACAGGTGTGGCATATCAAGATGCTGATTAGACAACATGATTATTGCACAGGTGTGCCTTAGGCTGGCCACAATAAAAGGCCACTCTAAAATGTTCAGTTTTACTGTATTGGGGGGTCCGGGGGGTTCCGAAAACCAGTAAGTATCTGGTGTGACTACCATTTTCCTCATGCAGTGCAACACATCTCCTTTGCATACAGTTGATCAGGTTGTTGATTGTGGCCTGTAGAATGTTGGTCCACTCCTCTTCAATGGCTGAGTGAAGTTGCTGAATATTGGCAGGAATTGGAACATGCTGTCGTATTTGCTGATCCAGAGCATCCCAAACATGCTCAATGGGTGACATGTCCGGTGAGTATGCTGGCCATTCAAGAACTGGCATGTTTTCAGCTTCCAGGAATTGTGTACAGATCCTTGCAACATGGGGCCGTGCATTATCATGCTGCAACATGAGGTGATGGTCGTGGATGAATGGCATAACAGTGGGCCTCAGGATCTCATCACGGTATCTCTGTGCATTCAAAATGCCATCAATAAAATGCACCTGTATTCGTTGTCCATAACATACACCTGCCCATACTAGAACCCCATCACCACCAGGGGCCGCTCGATCCACAACATTGACATTAGCAAACCGCTCACCCACACGACGCCATACACACTGTCTGCCATCTGCCCTGTACAGTAAACCGGGATTCATCCGTGAAGAGAACACCTCTTCAAAGTGCCAGACGCCATCAAATGAGAGCATTTGCCCACTCAAGTCGGTTACGACAACAAACTGCAGTCAGGTCGAGACCCTGATGAGGACAACGAGCATGCAGATGAGCTTCCCTGAGACGGTTTCTGACAATTTGTGCAGAAATTCTTTGGTTATGCAAACCGATTGTTGTAGCAGCTGTCCAGGTGGCTGGTCTCAGACAATCTTGGAGGTGAAGATGCTGGATGTGGAATTCCTGGGCTGTAACGTGTGGTTACACGTGGTCTGCGGTTGTGAGGCCGGTTGGATGTACTGCTAAATTCTCTGAAACACCTTTGGAGACAGCTTATGGTAGAGAAATTAACATTCAATTCACAGTCAACAGCTCTGGTGGACATTCCTGCAGTCAGCATGCCAACTGCACGCTCCCTCAAAACTTGCGACATCTGTGGCATTGTGCTGTGTAATAAAACTGCATATTTTAGAGTGGCCTTTTTTTATTGTGGCCAGCCTAAGGCACACCTGTGCAATAATCATGCTGTCTAATCAGCATCTTGATATGCCACACCTGTGAGGTGGATGGATTATCTCTGCAAAGTGCTACCTAACATATTTAAACAGATTTGTGAACAATATTTGAGAGAAATAGGCTTTTTGTGTACACAGAATGGTACGCAAATGGGGTCAAAAACAAAAGTGTTGCGTTTATAATTTTGGTCAGTGTATAAAACAATAGTTTCTAAATAATTGATCTCTCATTTAGCGGTAAGAAGACACATCAGTTTATAGAAAGAAGTAATTTCAGACATTCAATTGACATTGTAATGCAAGTTTGGTGAAAAATATGTTGTTATTCTCATAAATTAATGTACTCTGATGCTGTACTGGTGGGAAAAATTTACCTTTTCGAAGATTTAAATTAACTGAACCATCTGCTTTCCAAAATGATTCAATGATTTGAAATGCTTGAAATGCCACATAAAATCAAGTCAAAACATGCAAAAATACAGTTTTTGCAAACCCAATGCAAATGCTTTATTGTAAGTATAATATATTAAAGGGTTCATATGATGTTGCTAAAAAAAAACATTATTTTGTGTATTTGGTGTAATGCAATGTGTTTATGTGCTTTGAGGTTAAAAAACACATTATTTTCCACAGACTGTACATTATTGTTGCTCCTCTCTGCCCCGCCTTTCTGAAACGCTTCAATTTTTAGAAAGCTCATTGTTCTGAAATATGAGGTGTTCTCTGATTGCCCAGCTATCCGGTGTTGTGATTGGCCGAATACCTCAAGCGTGTGATGGAAATGTTACGCCTCTTAACATGTTGTGATGCCTTTTCCCGGCGCGATGAGACAAAAACAATAAAACCCATTATAAATGCCTCGCATTTGTTGCATCCAGCGGGACATAATCACTGATTATAATGACTCATAATGTCTTTTTACATGTTGTATTGTGTCGCGCCGCGTAAACATGACACCATGTCTGCATCTGTGATCGTAGATACATTAAATAACAAGCACTACACTACTCACAACTCATGTTTGAATAGTCAGTAGCAAATTCTTTAAATATGTTGCAAATAGTTGTTTTTGTAAATATAACTTAACAACCGATTTTGTGTCCTCATTTGGAAGGCTAAGCAAAGTACTTTCACTTTTGCAATGAAACACACAGCGTCTCCACAACATGGCGGCGGGTGCAACAATACTACAGTTGGTATAAAAAGTTACGCCTTCTTTCTTTGCATATACATATGGGCGCTGTTATGCAAATCTACCCACACCGTGACGTAGACATGTCATGCCGTTTTAGGACGGCGTGGCTGAGTCTTAACTTTTATAATAAACATCTCTTTGGGTTTAAGACTTTAAGCTTTGCAACTTTACAGATGTTATATATGCACAAACTAACACTCCAAAGACAAAGGAAAACAAGAAACCGCAACATATGACCCCTTTAATTACAATTAACAAGTCATCAAATACCATTAAAGGGAACCCCGGAGACTTGTATGGCTTAACATTACGTAAATTATATAACTTACTGAAATATGTAGTGGAAAACCCACAAAAGATTTACATTATTTTAAAAACATTCTTTTTATACATATTTTGGACTAAGGGGGTGCCATTATTTCGTTGATGTGAAATGGTTGCACTCGATAAGCTACTGGCGCTACCTGTTGCTGTTTTCACTGCAACACAACTTTGAAAATAAAATATTACGATGCCACAATGTGCAGCTCTTGCTTGTAATTTTCAGTTGAAAGGCAACAAAAGAAGTGATGTAAGTCTTCACTGCTTTCCTAGCGAAAAGAAGAGGAGAAAAGAAGGGGAAGATGCCTGTGGATAAATAAAACTTTCTAAAGACCCACGTCTTTGTTCTCATCACTTCACCCCTTTAAGGCTTTTAGTAGACCACAGCTACTGAAAGAGCTTACAAAGGGCAGAAACAAAAAACGCTAGATGCCATCCTGGCAGGATGTAAACATGCAGACGCTTGTCATGACACCGCAGCCAATGAAGGAGTTTCTCTGTGCAGATCTGAGTCAATATCTGGAGCGTTTAGACTTCTTGTGGGGAAAAAATTGATGGTGCGGCATTTGGTTTAAGCCTACGCTTCATCATAATATCAGTATTTTTTTCCGAGTTGTGTTGCAGTAAAAATAGCATATTTGATGCAAAATAGCATATCTGATGCAATTGAAATAATGGCACCCCCATAGTTGAAAATCTGTATAAAACAATGTAGATTTTTTTTTTTTAAATAACGCAAATCTTTTATGGGTTTTCTACTACATATTTCAGTGGGACATAGTTTAGGTTATATTAAACCATACGAATCTTAAAAATGTCATATTTAAATATGAAATGTCTTTATAATGTATACTAATATATCACTAATAGACCATTAGCCATTAATAGTTTCCATTTTTCAAGATATATATCGCGATATATCATTATCATGAATTCTTTTGGCCACAATGATTGTGTAGTGCAAAATCTGATATCATGACAGCCCTACTGCAGTTACATTATTGTATTACATTAAATAACACTGTAATATCTTGTTATATGCATAGTGTGGGTAATACTATCCAAAGTTTTAATCTAATTTACTCTGGATCTGTTTGATTTTTTTACTTTTTAATTTTTCACTTTTTAAGGACAAGACAAGTCAAGTGAAAAAGGAAACCACTGGGGCAAGAGAAGGGAAATAGGATTAGGACATGACGCAGACCAGCCCGAAACCTACATCCCCATGAGCCAAATGCCCTTTATGTGTCGTCAGCCTGTGTGTTACCCACTGCACCATGGCTGGCTTTTAAAATTCTGAGACATTGATAGATTTGATAAGATTAAATGTCGTGGATATGGTGATGAAAAATGTGATAAATATCCTGTCAGTTTTTTCTTGACATGCTGATATGCAAAACAGAGGATCTTTGGCAGTTTAGTCTTTCAACAGCATGTCACAGGTGACATTTTAATGAAAATGTAAGCTTAATACAACACAAAGTAGCAAATTAGCCTTCAATCTTATTTAAAGGGGTCCTATTATGCTCTATAGTCTTGATTTGTTTTGGGGGTGTACTAGAACATGCTCTCATGCTTGGTGGTTCGTCCCTACCCTCGCTCCAACAATTCGAATTTCCGTAGGCGGGATTTAATTTAATGATATTCTAATAGACCGCGTTGGGACGTCATTGTGTGCGGAAAACAAACGCTGTAGTCCAAAGGAGCCGTTCGTTGTAGTTCTTGAAAAGAGATTTTTTAAAAATGAAATATCTCCCTTTGGAGTGGACGTTGAGATTTGTAACTTTGTAGATCTTTTTTATGCCCAAAGATACACACCACACACTGACTAAAATTCAAAAAGTGAAAAAGCATAATAGCACCCCTTTAAAGTTCCACCTCGTTTGATTGTGTTTGTGATTTTCTTTTCTTTTTTCCAATATGAGGCTGAAAAAGACAACGCAGTTCACAAAGGAAAGGAAAGCTGAGAATATCCATGCGGATGAGATGTAATTGCATGCCTATGTTTAGAAGCTGTGTTGGAGCGTTGGGTCTATTATTAGATCCGGGAACTATGAATTAGTAACAGTGTGGCATAAAAACTGAGAATTCATAAATATCACTGTGACCATGGACTAAGACAAAACAAGAGAACAATCTGGCAAGAAATGCTTTACTTTTTAAATGCCAGAACAAAACATAATGAGCAGTACAATAAGGAATCTGTACAAAACACACATTGTTTTTCGCCTACAACAAATGACTGTTTTATAAACCTCGCCCACCTTAGTTACTGTTGCAAGATTTACAAAATGTCCCATAGGAATGAAACGATTATTACTGTGAACAGGCCAATTTTCATTCCAGTTTGCTCATAAAATGGGGAAAAAATGAAGAGATATTATTCTTACGTGGGCTGGAATAAGCATTATCAAATGTTTTGAAACATTTACACCCTACCATGATAAAAGCAGCAGAGACTGCGAATCAGAATGAAGGCAAACACTTATCAGTGAACTGAAAAACAGAAGCGTCTTTTGAAAGCGATGATAACATTAGTGAAAAGAACAACAGTAATAAGTGACTGTACAGTGACTTTTTTAAGCTTCTGACTGGCTTTTGCTAGGATAGTAGGCCTATACGTGGTTGCTACATGGTTGCTGACTCGTTTAAATCAGAAGAGTCTCAAACCCTACGATATTCAGATCTCTAAATATGGCTCACGTCCCACCTTCAGTGTGAGTTTATGGAGTTATTATATTACATGTCTCCCAGGCGAGAATCAGCAATTGCAGCTTTCTGCAATAAGAGTGATTTGAGGTTTTGTTCATATCTGTAGCGGATACAGTATGAGGTGAATTACACTAATTTAATAGTTAGTGGGTTGTGGTGAGTTGGGGGGTGTTTCAATCCATAATCCTAATTATGAGCAATTGTAGAAGTGGCAATGACAAATAAGATTGTTAATGATAATTAAAAAGCCAAGTTCTTAGATAAATACTCTTTAAATTCATGTTGGCTGGAAAGATTTTGAAGAACTATTTTTAAGAAACATTTAAATTAATGACTCTTAATTAAGACATATAACTATTAAGTAATAACATTTCTTACACTTTCATACTTGTCAGGGTATCAATGTTTTTTAACAACTTTATGAGTAAAATATTATTATAAATGCCATTGCACATTTTGGGTCATTTTACTCTCTGAACTAACCTTGCTTTGTTAACAAATAAACAAAAAATATTTTATTTTATTTTATTTTATTTTATTTTATTTTATTTTATTTTATTTTATTTTATTTTATTTTTTGCATGTTGGTTACAACACATTACTTTTTGATCCTAACATGTTGTTTTAGATTTGCCACACCTTTTTTTCTCAAATATTAATAAGTAAAGCAGTTATTATTATTATTATTATTATTATTATTATTATTATTATTATTATTACTATTATACAAGATTATGCTGAAATATATAGTAAAGTTTTATTTTCAAGAATATTATTTATTTATTTATTTATTTATTGTGACCCTGGACCACAAAACCAGTCATAAGGGTATTTTTATAAATAAATAAATAAATAAATAAATAAGCTTTCCATTAATGTATGGTTTGCTAGGATATGACAATATTTGGCTGAGATACAACTACTTGAAAATCTGGAATCCGAGGGCGGCATAAATAAATAAATAAATAAATAAATAAATAAATAAATAAATAAATAAATAAATAAATAAATAAATCACCTTTAAAGTTGTCCAAATTAGGCTTTTAGCAATGCATATTACTAATCAAAAAATAAGTTTTGATATATTTATGGCAGTGAATTTACAAAATATCTTCATGAAACATGATCTTTACTTAATATCCTAATGATTTTTGGCATAAAAGACAAGTCAATCATTTTGACCCAAAAATGTATTATTGGCTATTGCTACAAATATACCTGTGCGACTTTTGGCTGGTTTTGTGGTCCAGGGTCACATTAATTAATTTATTTAGTTAGTTTGCATTATATAAGGACAGTTTTAATAAAGGAATTAAAAATGCATACAGAGAAGGTTTACTTTAGTCAATGTAAGTACTGTATGAATGTATGTACTGTATTAATCTTTTTAATGCATTTTTAAAAAGTAAGTATCAACAAATCATCAATCTAGTTTTCAGTGCGGTGCATTCTTACTTTATTATCCCCTTCTGGAAGATCTCCACACGCCAGGGAGTTGCATCCCGACACCCCTCGATAGACGTTTATCCTCTGGGCAATCAGGCCTGTCGGAGGGAACAAAGTCTGGTCCTGCATATCTTCTAAGCCACACAGATGTCCCATCTCCATCTTGGTGTGGATGAAGCTGTGAGGGTACTGCTCTTCTGGACTATCCAGTTCCTGTCCATCTTCATACACGTGCTTCAGCACCCGGCCGCTGTACGACGAGGCCAGCTTGAACCTCACCTTCCTGGGTTTGCCCTCGATCAAGTCGCCCGGTTGCCTCTGAAGCTCCTCCATGGTCCCCTGCAGCTGAAATTCCCAATGGTCTTGTAAAGATCAGGAGGAAGAACTGTGGAAGATAAGTATTGAGGAGAGACTAGGGCAGTCCAGCTGCTTTCCATAGCCCTGATGAATTATTGAGGAGGGGATCTTGTGCACAACAGGAGAGTTGGAAATTGAGACCTCACAGTTTCATCAAATAATGATGGTTGAAGGAGAGAAGCAGGTGTGTCTACATTGCATATGCATCTCCTGTAATGAATGTCAATTCCTTACTTAATATAATTGTAGGTGCACTTTTCCCTGGTACAGTGATCTTAAACTCAATTCCTGGAGGGCTACAGATCTGCAGACTTTAGCTCCAACTCACACCTGCTTAATGGTTTCTAGTATTCCTGAAGACCTGATTAGTTGGATCAGGTGTGTTTGATTAGGGTTGGAGCAAAACTGTGTAGAGCTGTGGCACTCCAGGAATTGAGTTTGAGACCAATGCCTTAGTATAAAGATTTGCCCCTCAATCGATGAAAGGTGCTAAAGAAAGTGCATACATTTACATGAAATAATGCCAGATTTGTTTTTTAAATTTGTTTTGTTTAAATTTGTTGGTTGTTCAAATGTTTGGGACCAACAAGATTTTTAATGTTTTTTGTTTGTTTGTTTGTTTGTTTGTTTGTTTGTTTTAAATTAAGTCTTTTATGCTCATCATTTACCTGATCAAAAATGCTGAAAAAAACATTAATATTATGAAATATTATTACAGTTTAAAATAATGGTTTTCTATTTTAATATAATGTAAAATATAATTTATTCCTGCGATGCAAAGCTAAATTTTCATCCGCCATTGCTCCAGTCTTAAGTGTAACAAGATTCTTCAGAAATCATTTTAATATGCTGATTTATTACTTTTATTATCAATGTTTGAAACAGTTGTGCTGCTTAATGTTTTTTTTTTTTTTTGGAACCTGTGATTCTCTTTTTTAGGATTCTTTGATGAATAAAATGTTTAAAAGAACAGCATTTATTAGAAATATTTTCTAACAATGTAAGTCTTTGCTATCACTTTTTTTAAAATCAATTTAACACATCCTTGGTGGATAAAAGTATGAATTTCTTTCAAAAACAGAAAGAATAAAAATGTACTGACCACAAACTTTTAAATGGTAGTTTATATTGTTACAAAAGATTTATATTTTAAATAAATGCTGTTCTTTTTAACTTTTTATTTATTAAAGAATCCAGAAAGAAAAAAAAGTATCACAGATTCAAACAAAATATTAAGCAGCACAATTATTTTCAACGTTGATAATAAATTAGCCTATTAGAATGATTTCTGAAGAATCATGTGACGCTGAAGACTGGAGTAATGATACTGAAAATTCAGCTGTGATCATAGGAATAAATTACATGTTAAAATATACAAAAAAAAAATATTTTACATTGAAATAATATTTCACAATATTGCCGTTTTTTCCCCTCTAGATTTTTGATTAAGTAAATGCAGCCGTGATAAGTAAAATATTAAAAAGCATTAAAAATCGTACTGATCCCAGTATTTTTTTTAATGCCTTGACTGTATTTTAATTATGATTAACTTGTAGCTTTGCCAAATAGCAAAAAATAGCTTCTGTTTTTAATTTATTACATTGCCCCTGTTCTGTAATAAATGTGTAATAAATGAATTGTGGCGTAAAGCATTTCTACAAAGGCACTGGTTACTATTATTAATATTTATTTATTTATTTAGCTGTTTAATTTTTGTTTGTTTGTTTATCATCCTCAATTCCAAGATGACTGCCATTAAAAAATTACTGTGTATAATTTTGTTTGTATTGCACATTGAAAAGGTAAATGGTAAACAATGGAAATCATTTGCAGTTTAGGCCAGAATGATGACTTACATTGTTAAATTGTCATAATTACTCACAGTATAAAAGAAAAAAAAAAAGTTAAAAAGTAGGTAAAACATTTTTTTTTTTTTGTTTTGGCAAATTTTTTTGGCGATAAAAATGCCATTAAACAACTATGAAATAAAGTTCATTTTTTGTTGATTCTGTATTGTGTAATAATTCCCATTCACATACACTGCCCTCCAAAAGTTTGGAAACGCCCTAGAAAAGTGGGGTTTTGGACAATATTGGCATGAATCCTTTTTCATTTGTGATAATTTTGCACTGATAAGGGACAACACAAACTACGAAAAACATATTTTATTACATAAACAGTTTATACATAGAAAAAACATAAATTTTCGATTAATCAAAATATCCACCATTAGCAGCTATTACAGCTCTGCATAATCTGGGCCTAAATTCATTGTATTCTAAACTTAATTGGCAATCAGTTGTTGAAGCTATTAAGGTGTGCTGACCCAAAAATCTTTTAAAAACCTGGGCCAAGTTTAAACCAGTAACCAGGCATCACAGCTGGCAAAGGGGCATGTCTGACTTTGACATGTATACATTGCCATTATTATGTAATCAAAATGAAAATTATTATTGCTGGTCTTCAATGATAATGTCAAGTTACTTTAACGTATTTGTACATAAGGATTTATGCTGATATCGTCCAAAAGCACACTTTGCCAGGGATGTTTCGAAACTTTTGGAGGGCAGTGTATATATACATCTGTTTAAAGATTTTAATTAGTGGTAACACTGTAGTATAAGGAACAATTCTCACTATTAACTAGTTACTTATTAGCATGCTTATTATTAACATATTGGCTGTTTATTAGCACTTATAAAGTACATATTCTGCATGACCATATTCTACATCCCTAATCCTACCCAATACCTGAATTTAACAACTACCTTACTAACTATTAATAAGCCGCAAATTAGGAGTTTATTGAGGTAAAAGCTGTAGTTAATGATTTGTTAATAGCAAGAACTGGACCTAACCGTTAATATGATGACAGTAGAATAAAAGAGCAGAGTATACACTAAAACTAAAAAACAAATCAACAAAGTTATGATTATACAATGTAGACCGTCTAGGAATTTAAATTAGTTTTTTAACATCTCAACAGATTAGTCGCATTCTTATACACATTTAGATGGTATTGCTGCTTTTAGCATCTTTTCTATTTGTTTCTGGGCTGCTTGCAGTGTGTAAAACAGCAGAAATCCCTGAGATCAGTCAGTAGGGAGCCATTTTCCTGAGACAGTATCTAACAAATGGCTGACATTAACCCTTGTGCATTCTAACATCCATCTTGCAATTATCCCCCTAGTTGACTGTTATTGCATCCTAACCAACTGCTAAGATGGTTTGCCTCTTTTTCCTCCCGATATTCATATCTGCTATTACTATGAAATCATTCATGTGAGAAATTGTTTTGTGTGCCTCTCAGTAAAAGACTCATTGAAGGTGTCAAGTCTCCAACTAGGCTGTACTAAATGATTATTAATCTGCATGCGTGCTTATTTTCAGCTGTCACCGGAGAATGTATTTTTCTGCGGGGTACCTCCGTCGGGACATCATTTTTCTGAGTGCTTTAGATGTTGTCTTAATGATGCCTCTGATGATATGTCATCAGTTCCTTATTTTCCAGATGGTCATAAAAGCGCACGCCGCCGGGCAAAAATATGTGATGGTGTAACCTTTCATCTCTGGGAAAGAGTTAATTATTTTTTGGGCAAGCTAGAGTATCTGGTATTGATGGAGTGTCATGCAGTGTTTGTTTATTGTGAATTTAAAGTGTGCGTGAGCTCTCAACAGTCTATTTATCTGGAATGCGTTAATGAAAACTACAGTGGCCTCAATTATTTGAACATTTAAATCACGGTTAAAAAATGTCTGAAAGTCATTACACTTATATACACAGTAGCAGACCAAGTAACATCTGCAAACAAATGCTGCTAGAAATTTTCTAAGAACTAACTAATATTCTGAGCCTTTAAGCAACTGGTATTCTAATGAAACTCTCATATATTTTGCTGATATTTTCATTAATATTTTAGCCCATATTGCAAAATTTTATAGAATTATAAATTGGATTTATTATACACACAGTGTGCCTTCCTATAATTCAGTAATTCATGTCTGGCCCAAACTTTGGGGATTCTGCTAGAAATCAGAATGACAGTATTATTCTGTTCTACAGGCTGATGCATTGCACATCACAGGTGATTTGTTTGAAGCTGACATCGGTGCGCTCGCACCATCCAACAAATCAGAGGCGGCTCTTAACTCACTGCTCTGCCTGCAAAGCAGCTGCAACAGATACAAAATATTCATGACTGTGTCACAGTAAACTGAGATGGGTACACTATGATTTTGCACTGGAATCACAGGGTATGGGATGTGTATATTTACATTTGAATGACTGAAAGTTTCATGACTTTTCTATGAACGTGCATTAACAATCTGTTAATCTGTAATGTTGTTTGTAAATGACCTATTAATAAAAGTTATGGAAGTATATTAGTAGTAGTAGTAGTACTGTCTGATTTGATATTTTTAAAATGACAGGATACATTTTTAAGCAATCAATTACAAATCTTAGATATATTTGATCAATTATTCAAATTAAACATATTTTTTGAATGAGTAAACTGTTAAACATTCCGTAATATTATTTTGTTTGCTAATGATGCATTATTGACAGTTGTTAAAACTTAAAAATTACTAGTTTTTTTTTTTATTTTATATAAAAGAAAGAAAGAAAGAAAGAAAGAAAGAAAGAAAGAAAGAAAATGATTTTTAGACTTATGGAGTTGCATAACAGAAAAAAAATAAACATTTAAAGTAATTACAGATCTCAGAACTTGAATTAACAAAAACATACTATTTTATTTTAACAAGCAATAACAGATGTCTGTTCTAAAATGTAAAATGGCAAGATATTGGGGAAAGAAAAGAAAAAAAAGAAAGAAAAAAACTTTAAAACTTTAAAAAACTTTAAAGTAATCACAGATATCAGAACACAATGAATTATTAACAAAAACATATTTATGAATGCAGGCTACATCTGTCACGTATCGTGCGAAGAAGGGGCGAACGAAGATGAAGGTTAAAGATAAAGACTTTATTATATTCCACAGGTAAATCCAAAACAGACAGATCCACAGCAAGAGGGTAAAACCACGCATGACATTCACATTGACGAGACCGGACGACAAAGACTGAACTGAATGCAACTTATAAAGACAGGTGAATATAATTAACTTAATTAAGACAGGTGATACAAGGTTAACTAATGATGACTAAACAAGGACAGGAAACAGGAACAACCAAATATGGGCACAAGAGGGAGAAACCAACATTAACAGTCCACAGGGGTGTGACATTACTCACCCCTCTCGGAAGGCGCGTCTCGCGCCATAACAGTTCCACTGGGGAGGTGGGGTGGGCACCCTGGAGGCTGGTGCAGGGCAGATACAGGGCGGAGACAAGGGAGGCCTCCAGGGTGGATCAGGGAGCTCGGAGAGCCATGGCGGAGCAGAAAGTTTGGAGAGCCATGGCAGGGCAGACAGTCCGGGAGGCCATGGCGGATCAGGGAGCTTGGGAGACCATGGCGGAGCAGACAGTCCGGGAGGCCATGGCGGGTCAGGGAGCTCGGGAAGCCATGGCAGAGCAAACAGTCTGGGAGGCCATGGCGGATCAGGGAGCTCGGGAGACCATGACGGAGCAGACAGTTCAGGAAACAATGGCTGGATGGCCCCCGTGGCCTTAACTTCTGGCCCAGCCACAATGGCCATGGGAATAACAACCAAATATAGGCACAAGAGGGAGAAACCAACATAAACAGTCCACAGGGGTGTGACAACATCAGACTATAGCTTTTCAAGTGCCCGACTGTTATAGGTATATTGCCATTTGGTCTTTTCATGTTCATTTATTTTATTTTATTTTTATTTTTTTTTTTTTTTTTACAAGCAATACCAGATGTCTGTTCTGATATGTAAAAATAGCAAGATATTAGGAAAAGAAAGAAAGAAAGAAAGAAAGAAAGAAAGAAAGATTTTTAGACTTATGGAATTGCATAACAGAAAAAAAAGAAACCTTTTAAAGTAATTACAGATCTCAGAACTTGATAAATTATTAACAAAAACATATTTATGAATGCAGGCTATGTCAAATTATAGTTTTTCAAGTGCCCGACTGTTATATGTATATTTTATTAGGAGATGAAATTGCCATCCAGTCTTTTCCTCCAAAGCGACTCACTATTCATTAACTTAAGTGAAAATCCTCTCTGAGAACAGGGATCTCAGGGATCCTTCTTTTTTTTTCGTAGCACACCCCTGGTCAGGATGAAAGCTTTTGTGCTAGCTGAGCAGTCCACTAGCTCGGTTTACACAAGAGTTTACACAATGGTCTTCAACATCTGAACTGTCTTCTCTTTTTTTTTTCTGTTACATTCACAACACCTTAATGCTCTGGCCTTATAGCACCGCTGCACCTGCAGAGAGCTGGCTGTGACTGAATAGATAATGGTAGGTCAGCTGCCAACATTAGACTCTGTCAGAACGAAACCCGGTCTGCCACAAGTTTGTGACTCAGTGAGATCACAATGCTTGGCTGCTCTTGGGCAACGAAGCATTTATACATAGCAGTTTGGTTACTCCCCTCAATACCTCACTAGTCCATTATGGGAATGTGGCCCATCAGCCCTTCCATTTGGCTGACCGTCAGGCCATTCTTCCCCTAAACAAGCAGATTTACTTCTCTGCCTGTGTTTCCTGAGATAAGAAAAAAGACACGGCGAAACTGCTTAATGGCATTCAGATTAGTACAGTGTGCCAGGTTAGGCAATTACAACTGATGCAAACGGCCGTTGCTGGAACTCTCAGCTAATAGTGTAAGAGAGAGTGGTGCCATTTTTTTTTATAAGGCAGCCTCAAGGTGAAAGGAGAGACAACAGGAACGTATAATAGATTAGAACAGAATAGAACAAAATAGAATAGAATAGAATAGAATAGAATAGAATAGAATAGAATAGAATAGAATCTTGATTATAAATGGAGTTTCAACTCTAAATTAAGAATGGATGAGCCAAGTTGATGTCTTACTTGGAAACCGTAAACAGTCTAGAATTGGACTAATGAACTGTGTTACATGGCAGATAAAATTGCTTATTAAAATTGTTAATATTTTACCAGAATTTCAGAGATTTAGAACACCTGTACTTGTAGTAAATCAATCAACAAGTTGGGACTGAATCCAAGCATGTCAGTTTTATTGTGAAGTAAAAGAGAGAGAAAAACAGCTTTAGCGTGAATCAGCAGCATAATAAACTTTACAACAATAAGTGCCAGTAAAAGATGAAGATCAGTCTATGAAATATTAAAAGTTGACCTCTTAGTACTTACATCTTGACCACTTTAGTATGCATGTATGCAACAAGAAGTACGCAAGACTGTCCCATGACTGAAAAATGCTAAATTTTAGTGCACTGAATGCACAATAAATCCATACTATCCTTAATACCACTATATGTAGTATTTGAGGCCAAGCATATCCCATCATTCATTATGTTCAGGAACAGAGGTGCCCCAAAATTGCAAGAAGTTATTGTATTGGTGCAGAGATGAGTATATTTATGTTGTAAAACACAGCACAGTGAATATGTTAATACATCAAGGGAGGCAGGGGAGGCAATGCCTTCTTAAATATTGGATGAGGGAAAAAAAATTACTAATATTACAATATATAACATTAAAAAGTGTATAAATCACTCGCTTTTCTTAAAGGAGAAGTCCACTTCCAGAACAAAAATTGACAGATAATGTACTCACCCCTTGTCATCTGAGATGTTCATGTATTTCTTTCTTCAGCCATAAAGAAATTATGTTTTTTGAGGAAAACATTTCAGGATTTTTCTCCATATAATGAACTGATATGGTGCCCCGATTTTGAACTTCCAAAATGCAGTTCAGATGTGGCTTCAAACGATTCCAAATGCGGTTGTAAACGATCCCAGCCAAGGAGGAAGGGTCTTATTTAGCAAAACAATTGGTTATTTTCATAAAAATAATACAATTTATATACTTTTTAATGTCAAACACTTGTCTTGTCTCACTCTGCCTAAACTGTTTTTTGTTTTTTTCCAGTTCATGACAGTTACGGTATGTCGAAAAACTCCCATCTCATGTTCTCCCTCAACTTCAAAATCATCCTATATCACTGTTTTACCTTTTTTGTTAAGGGTGTTTGATCTTCTTTGCATGTTCACTTTGCAAAGACTGGGTCAGTACTTCTGCAGTGATGGAGGATGATTTTAAAATGATTTTTGCAATTGAGGGAGAAAATACGATTGGAGTTTTTCAACTGTCTTCAGTCAGAATACACAGAGTCCAGGGAGAGCAAGACAAGACGAGTGTTTGAGATTAAAAAGTATTTAAATTGTATTTTTTAAATGAAAATAACTGATCATATATATATATATATATATATTTAAACGTTTTATTTCAACCGGAGAAAGACGCCAAACACATTTTTTAAAGGGGTCATCAGATGCCCATTTTCCACAAGTTGATATGATTCTTTAGGGTCTTAATAAAAAGTCTCTAATATACTTTGATTAAAAATTCT
>JAHKKF010528881.1:20852-47349 GCA_019740295.1 Labeo calbasu
TAAAAATTCGTTAATGAACTGAGCAGCGCTTTGTGTTTTTGAATCAGAAAGAACCGGTTCATAAGAGTCATTTGTTAATGAAGCCGACTACACTGGGCGCGGTGCGTGCGCGTCTAACTATCGTGAACTGTTCATTGAAAGACGTGATTTTGCCATTATTTTGCCTTAAACCGTCATCACCGCTTCTGAAAAGTGGCACATGAAACGCTGCTTTCATTTATATTTTATTCTGTGATAATTCTGGGGTAGCAGAGCTTTTCTTAGGGTGGCAGTTGCCACCCGGTGCCACCCCGGTAGATCCGCCCCTGCCTTTTACAAAGTCACATTTCTTTTAAAGCTAACTTAAACAATATAAAACCAACCGAATGAAGTTTAAATTTCAGTCTTTAGTTGTTTTCATTTCTAAATCAATACAGTATGTTGAACACCATCATTGTAACCTTCTCAAAAACAGAATAAACAGAGAGTTTGTAGCGTAAAATTAAATAAGAACTGAATTAGAATGAAGGAATAAATGTCACTGAAACTAATCAAACTTTTAGTCAACAGATTCTTGGTCATTAGAGACTAGGTGGAAAGCTATATATGATTATAATGCTGAAAAGCATCTTTTGGTTCTTATCATGAAAGAGTTCGGTGTATTTTGTATTTGTGTGTGTATATCATATATATATATGAAGAGTTTATTTGCAAAAACAGAATTTTTTTTATGAAACATGTTTTTATTGTGTTAGCTGTATTTTTTGTTATTTGTACTTTATATCAAAATAACTCAAATGCAGTTTGATTGAGAATAATTGGAATGCACATGATTGTTGAAAATTGTTAAAATCTGTTTTTGCAAATAAACTCCATATATGATAAACTATACCAGTTGCATAATATCACATTAAAATACCAGTTTATACTTTAACATAAATTTAACATAAATTCAGTTCCTTATAGTGGGGTGAGTAAAAATGTTGGCTCAATTTACCCCACAGCATTTGGCTCAATTTGCCCCAAAGCTGCCATTTTGGAAAAAAAAAATCAATTAGGCTAATATTTAGCTAAATGATTTGCATGGTTTTACAGGTTGCTAAATCACCTATATGCATCATAAATATTTTTAGACCTGGATAAATTTGCATTGATAAAACAGCCATTACATCTGTTAGGCAAAAATTTTACTTCGACAAGCCAAAAACAGGTTTTAAAGTAAACGGATGCCTTTGATGTATTTCTCCTTTTCACAGTCTGTTACAAATGATGGGTGGTTCCAAAATACATAGTCACATGACAGTAAATGTGTACAGCTGCCAAGATACAGGGGGTGGGTCAACTTACCCACTGGCTCAACTTACCCCACTCTCCCCTATGTGCTCCCAATCAAACAATTCGCAAAGGTTCAGTCAATGTTTGAATGCGCCCAACTTTAAGTAAATTGCTTAAGTTTATGTTTTCGCCATCTAAAATGATGAATGACCTCTGTTTTTTTTTTTTTTAAGAATAAGAGTTCTTTTTAATATTTAATATATGTGAGACTAAATTAATGAAATACACTGTAAATGCTTTTCTGCATGATGATTAAATGGTCGTTAATACCTTTTCACTGCATTAACATTCATTTGGAGAGTAGTGTGCCAATGCATCATCAACACACGTGCTCTAGCTGATCCTGCTCATGCCTGTAGATGGCAGTAAAGCACTGCAGTGTCACTCTGTTGAGACATGGCAGGTGGTTTAACATCAGCCCACCTAAATGTGTGGTCCTGACAACAGCAATGCTGTCTGCATGGACCAGGGGCACTGCTGGTCATTTTGAGATAAAGAGACTTAGGTTTATCGCTTCTTTGAAGAAGCCTCATTCTGATTAGCTACCGAACAGCAGAGCATTTTAATTAGAGTGTCAGCATATTTAAATCTGTACATGAATAATTAACTCCTCAGTCCTGGCAGCCCACGCACCACGTTAATGCAGCAGGGCTATTACTATCCTCAGTCAAATGGCACAGACTGATATTTGTAGTGGCAGTTTTGATCACAAATAGGTTAATTTGGGATTTGTGGTGGATCATGAATGCAGAAGAGCGCGGAAGCTGTCTTTTTAAAATGCGGATGAGGTGCTGCATAGCGAATACAGTATCAGCATTTCCCTTTCATGTTCTGCTAAAACCTTTCAGCTCCACTGATGCTGTGAAACAATATTATCTCATTTATCCTGTATTACTCATTTATACAAAATACTTAAAGAGAGAGAGAGAAATGTATGCATGTGGAACAATAATGACAGCACAAGAAAGTCATGAATGCACGTTTCTGGCTCTGGGTTTTTAGGGGGGCGTGTCTATCTGACGTCACCAGCTCTGGCTGTACTATAAGGAGTCGGCAGTGACAGGCACTATGGCTCCTCCAGTGGAGACACGGAGCATTTATCTGAGTCATGTAATGATTTATCAAATCAAATATTCAAATCAAGCCATTCATTTTTTTTTTCTGGAGGCAGTTCTAAAACAGGAGGTAAGAGACAACATTAATTAATCTGGCATGCATCTTTATCTCTGTGTTGGTTAAAACTAATCAATAGCATTAAACATTTATATAACATTTTGTCAGAAAACCTTTTTATTAATTCACAGTGCTGAGATGTTTGATCAATGTGTTTAATGTATTTTTGTCATCTCATACGCCCTTACCTGAACTGATATAAAACTACACTCATTTTTAATTACAGGCCTGCATTTACAATGCACTTATCATAAGGTTATGTTACTCAAAAAATATTTGTTGACACAAAGAAGACACCCTCTATAGGACAGGTAATCCATTATGATCAGTTGCTCTATTTGTCTTCCATTGTTATTATTATCATTATTGTGCAATGAAATGTATGTTTCAATAATAAAAGAGCAGAAACAGTGAGCAGTTTTTATAAAAAGCAGCAAGAGAGCAGTGCATTCTCATGGAGGAACCAAACCTGTACTTACGAGTGTAAATCTGTAATTTAACATAGCTCGACCTATTTTAGTTCCTTTTGTTGTATTTTCTGAGTAAAAATGTCTGACTGAAGCCTACATATTCCAGCATTTGTTTTTGCATTCCTGTCACACGTGCAGCCAGATGAAACACAGAGCAGAAATGCTATTATTCATATATGCATGCTTCTGCTGAAATATGCTTCCGTTTAGAAGAATCTGCATTGTCAACACCTTTTGTTCTATCAAAAAAATGACTTTTTCGGCCTCATTGAATGCTGGTGCAATGCTATTTATATGGGGAGAATGTATGTTGGTGATGTACTTGCGTGGCTTCCTTCCGACGTGTTATTTTTGTTGCTTAAGAAGTTGAGGTTGAATGGCCTGCTTGAAGGGGCTTCTGACAGTCTTTTAAAAACGCTGTGGGAGAATATCTACCCGGATGTTGTCCTTAGATGCCAGCCGGGGATGCACGCAAGCATCTGAGTTCATACGTTTGCGGTAATCCCTTGGGTAAGTGAGTCTGTGGTCAAGCGGTTTGTTTATTGCTTAGTAAAAATTGCCCGGCCATGCTCGGTAGAGTAGAACATACCTTCTCAGCTGCATCAGGACCGGCTCAGTCACATAGAACATAAATATGCAAAAAGCCAAAAACTGTGTGCCTGATAGCATTTCATCTGTCTGATGCATCAGTGCTCTTTATTGATCAGGAGCTGCCTGATGGCCACATAACACACTGTTTGAAACGTCTGATATTATTTCTGAATACAACCTGGAGGATTTCAATTTTTCATTTCTCAAAACACCCCAAAAGTTCTCAGTTTGGCTTTATTGAAGTATAAACTTAATCTCACATGTTTCACTTAAAATAGAATATATGTTTTAATAATATGAAACAGGACAAAACATGAAAAATTAATGCGTATAAGACAGTGGTTACAGGAATAGTACTATTAAAAATTGACATGCTGTCAGTTATTTACTCCCCCTCATGTCATGCTTAATCTGTATTACTTCTGCAGAACACAAAAGAAGATATTTCAGTCACGTTTACGAAAAAACAATACATTGAGCAATTTGTCTGCTTAAAATATCTTCTGTTCAACAGAGGAAACAATGTCAGGTTTGAAAGAGTAAATAATGGCAGAATTTCATTTTTGGGGTGAGCTGTCACTTTAAACCTATACATTTAATGAAAACAATATTAAAAATATTACATCTTAGCTTTTGTCTTGGGAAATTTTAGTAATGAAATCTTTTACATTTGAGATTAGATATACATATGCATGTATACTTTTCCATATTTATATTCGTATGTGTGAGCATATTGCAGAAGCAATATGATTTTATTTCTTATAGGTAACTGATATTCTAATAAAATATTATACTGCGTTTTAAGATGCAGTGCATCTTTAGTCATCCCAACTCCAGGTATAAATAGAGCGAAAACCCCAAATAGGTTTGGGATACACTCCTAAAGTCCTAGCATACGCCCTTGTCAAAGAAATGTTGCATCTCTCTTGTTGAAGCAATCTTGCAGAAATTGCTTCTTCCACATTGGACAACATGAAAGGCTGTGTTATACCGCAGCACATCTGTTGGAGGCAAACACCAGGACTGGCCAATCTCTGGCACAATCACAAGGTCCTGACTGATGAAGGGACTCGTCAGAGGACTCAGGAGAGCCTGATCCTAACTACACGTAAACAACACGCTCTTTATCCAATCAGTTAACCAGTGCAGATGCACCGTTTAGCCCACTGATGCTGTTTGTGGGAAATTAGAAATTAGACTAATTCAAATGTGAATCTTGTAGCTGTTTTTTGTTGAATTTTGAAATGGATGGACTGAACTGGATTAGTGCAAACAAACGGCGTTTGAGAAGACCCCAAAATATGTTTAATAGTCAGATCCTAGGAACATAGGAACTTGCTGAAAGCAATAGGCAATTTGCAAGAGATTTCCCATGGCTGGCTTCAAATGAGAGCATTTTTTGAGATTCTTGCCTATTGAGTGCAGGTTTTACGTGGTACATCAGCTCCCATTGAAAACTCAACTTTGCTGGTTTCTGTTCTGTTTAATCCTCAATCCATTAAAATGAAAGCACATTTTTGGTAGATTTAGCATTAACATTTCTCACATGAAGTGTCTTTGAATGTCTCGTGTTTTGCTTTTCATGTACCCAACTGAGTCATCATGGTTATTGTATATTAAAGCCACAGTCAAACAGTTTTCAGTGCTTTGACAAATGTCCTTAATGCCTAGTGTCAATGTCTCTATCATGCTAGGAATAGCGGTGGAAGTGAAAATGCTATCGTGTCTGGCTTCAACAGTAGTTGACTATTAAGTAGGGGTGTGTAGTATTGACAAAAAAGTGGTATCTCAATTTTTTTTTAATAAATATGACTGTCAAGTGAGATGAACGCAATATAAGCAATTTACTGAAAAAACAAACAAACAAAACAACAACAACAACAACAACAAAAAAACAAGGCCAATTTTTTTTTTTTTTGTTTAAATTGCTTTCATCTCGCTTTTATCTATACTTTTTTCAAGTATTTTACTTTTTTGGCCTATACGCACCCTGAAGGCGCAGTGAGTTTCTGGCTGTTTCCAATAAATATGACTAAAACTGCCAGTAGGGGGCAGTAAGTCCCTGTCTTAATGAGTGATTTGCTGTATCATTTATTCTGATTCTGATTTGCTAAATCATTTATTTAAATGATTCATTCAAAACGGCTGATGCATTCAGAAACAAATTAGCAAGTGGCTATCTTTAGGAACGGATATTGGAATCATTGACTCAAATGATTTGTTCAAAAATTGATTCATTCAGGAATGGAACATGGCAGTGCTGCTCCGAGACGCAAAAATGTTTTCTTTCACTGGTGATACAGGACGAAAGAGACAAAACTGTGTGTTAAATGTAACTCAATCAGTATTAACTTTGGAATGTATAAAATCAATATATCATTTGTGATTGCACTCACATGCCAATGTTTGGGAAAACAGATCTCTTGCTTGTGTGATATTACTTAACTATATCATAACTTATAAATATTAAAAACAAAAACTTATGCGTCTTTTGCAAAAAGAATTGTGAAGTTAGCAACGCTTAACTGTGTGCGGCGCTGGCACAATCACTTTGTTTTTTTCCCCCTTCTAACAGCGTAAACGACTCCTTCTAGTCATACAGATAATTGAAACTGCAAACAGTTTGCTTTTATTTGTGTACATTCACAATAAAAACAAATCTTTGTGCTTTTGTAAAATAAGGAAAAATAGAATGCCACTTTCAGCCGTCTTCCTTTCACGCAGCACAAAAATGAACCAAAATTCTGCATACTAGCTTGTTGCACAGTTTTTTCTTTCGTTTTGTTAATTAAGTAAAAATATTTATTGTATAGGCCTATTTATTCATTATATATATAGCGTAGCTTTATGATTTATGATGTTTTTTTTCGTTCGCAGAAGCGCTGCATGTGCGTGATGTGTCCATGTGAATTCTGTTGTTTTCTGCTTTTTGCGCATATAAAATTAATCCCTTTTTTAACGGGTCACAGACACTTATCCTTTCTACAATAATAAAATTCTAATTTAAAGTAATCTTGTTGGTTAACAGTTAATAATCGGTTAACGAGCGTTGGCTGTCGGTTAGGAAAAATAGCCGAAATGAATCCATAGGTTTCATCATGCAGTGAATGCTTTTGGACTCTCAAGATGTTTTTGTTTGCTTTTTGCAAACACTAGATAGTGTCAGCTCACACATTGTTAAAACAACAATTACAGTATTATCGTAGATGAAAAACATCGCACATCCCTGCTATTGAGTGTCAGTTTAACGTAGTACATCAGCCTCACGTTTGGGATCTTGACTTCTGCTGGTTTCTTCTCTATTTTTAATCTTCAATCCAGTAAAATCGTAACATTTGCATTCCTCACATACTCACAAAGTGTCTTGAATGTCTCATGTTTTGCTTGTCACGTCCCCCATTGGGTCATCATGGTTATTGCTATCGAAGCCACAGTCAAACAAAACGTTCCCATGCCCTGACAAATGTTCTCAAAGCCTAGTGTCAGAGTCTCGAACATTTCATTATGGTTTTATGGGACAGCGCTGCACTATAGGGAGTGATTCCTCGTGTTCTGTTTGCCATGGACAATGCCATCTCCTTGGTCAAACTTGCTTTACCTCAAAATAACCCTTGTAAAGTGAATGTTTTATGCAATGTGTGTTTTGAAACACTGGCAGTTTGACGTATTCCAACATGCAATTAAATCTAATCTAATGTTTTTATAAGAAATAAACATGATTTATGACATTTTAGGCATTGATGAATGATGAAATACAAAAAGTGTTTTCTCTAAGTATATGTTTGCGTGTAATGGTGGGCATTTTCTCGTAATCCTGTACACGGCCGCATGCCATGTTTATTTCCATGTTGTGTTTTTTTGCTTACGCTGTTATTTTCCTTCACTGCAGCCTGTGGTCTGTTGGGCAGTGTTTTATGCTAAATGAGAGCTTGTAGACATTGCTGAAGCAAAGCGAGAAAATAAGACCACATGTCGTTTGGTACCAAGCAGAACGGCCCTCTTACCATGGAGACTTTTATATGGTTGAATAAAAGGGAATTGTCGTAGTCTGTAAAGTTATAGAGGGCCTGTTGCTTGGCCAATGAACCCTTAACAAAATAGCCTGACACATGTTGTTTTATTTATATAAATTTATGCATATTATTTAGGGTGCGTCTGGCTGACGTATAAATCTTGCAGGAGTTTATAGAGCAATGTAAAAGTTTGGGTAGGGTTTTGGTTTAAATCTGAACATTTTTGAAAATATGAGTGGTGCAAAACTCTGAAGTCTATATGATATTAGAATACTAATAAAACACTACAACTATTTGATGATTATTTTCAAGATTCTTTTTCTACATCATACAGAAGTCTTTAATTAAAAAGCATATAGGCTGGCTTGAGGAACATGGGAGAAACATTTCTTATTAATATAATGATACAACGCAGTAGTCATTTCTATTATTCCGTAGCAAATGTTTAATCTCAGAAGTAATTACATGATTGTTTCTGCGAAACCATCTTAACACCCCTGTGGACAACTGCGCACTGATCTGATTAGCGTAAGTAAGTGTGTAACATCAGAGGTATAATCAAATGGAACAGCCGTCTTTAAGTAATTATGCAAGCAAACAGATTCTTAACTGTTTAGAATAATTATAGATTGCAATGTTGCTCTGCATCCAAAACAAACACTTTTTAATGTTCTTCACTTAACAGGACTCTGAAGATTAACATTTTAGGAAAAGGACTGAAACTTCGGTTGGGAATGTCGTGGATTCTGAAGTCCTTCCCAACACTGCTGTTCCTGGTTTCCCTGCACGCCGCAGAGGACGATGATATTCGAGCGGGTGATGACAGTTTCTGAACTCTCTGAGCAGTGCATTTAACGTATTTAGAACGCTGAAACTCAACTATGAAGTCCGAATGGACAACTTGTATTAATACTGAATTAATACATTATTTATCCGTGCACAACACTATTTTTTCATTAATGTGCCCTTTTCATTATCTCTCCCCTTGCAACAACTCTATTATGATGATGTGTGCATCGGAGCAAACACTGGGCAATATTTCCTCCACTCCAGCAACATATCACTTACATAATCAAGTTTTTGAATTTTGAATGAGATGTTTTGGGGAAAACAGGCAGTGCTCTATCTAGTACATTTAGAATTCCATTATGAAGTTACATTTTTGTTTGGTTCAGTAGGTTTTGAATAAGAATCTAAATTTGAAATGTAACATTTTGAGCTGCATAGATGGATGTTTGTCACTCTCTGCGTGATATTGAGTTCTAGCCCAGTTCTTGTCCCTGTTCTGTAGGCTGCAGCACTGCTGTCAATGATCTGGTCTACATCATGGATGGCTCCTGGAGTGTGGGAAGTGATGACTTTGAAACAGCCAAGCGCTGGCTGGTCAACGTCACCAGTGGCTTCGACGTGAGTTCGCACTACTCACAGGTGGGCGTAGTACAATACAGTGACACCCCCAGGCTGGAAATCCCTCTAGGTCTCCACAAGACCACTCAAGATCTCATTGAAGCCATTGAGGATATCAGCTATTTAGGTGGGAACACGCAGACGGGCCGTGCCATCAAGTTTGCCGTGGACCACGTCTTTGCATCTTCCCGACGAAGTGACGTGAAGAACCGTATTGCTGTAGTGGTGACCGACGGTAAGTCGCAGGACGACGTTATGGACGCTAGCGTAGAGGCACGAGCACAAGGGATTAAAGTGTTTGCGGTGGGCGTCGGGACGGAGATCACCACGTCAGAGCTGGTGACCATCGCCAACAAGCCAGAGGGTGACTACGTGCTGTACGCGGAGGACTACACCAACATCGACCGTATCCGTGATGCTATGGAACAGAAGCTGTGCGAGGGTAAGATTCGCATGCGTGTGAGCCTCCCCATAAACACTGACCACATTTAAACTAGTTTTTGACATTACCTAAAACCCACTCCTGGACATGCAGTTCTATCAGGATCTTAAAAGAACAGTGAGCTGCTAAAACACCACAGTCCATTCATGCCCAGTGACAAGGAAAGCCACAAAGCTCATGGGCCAAACCAGCGGCATGATGCCATGGTAGGGAGGAACTGGGGAGTGGTAACAGGAACCAGATGTGGTTTACCCACTGCCAATGCAGCTGGCAGCTCTGGTTTGGACAGATAGTTGTCGCTAGTGGCAGGCGTGTAGTTTCTCCAACCAGAAGTATTTACAAACATGCACCTCATTTGGCATAAAATGGGTCAGTTCAAGGTGTCAAAAGTACAAAAGTGGTACTCATGTTCCCCCTAAAATGAAAATACGGTCATGACTTACTATTATTGTACAATTTTTTATTTTTTTTGTGGAGCAGAAAACAGTGTTGGGGTAATGCATTACAAGTAATGCAAGTTATGTAATGCATTACTTCTTAATGAACAACAAAATATCTGAATTAGTTTTTTAAATAAGTTACGCAAGTTGCTTTGTTTTTACATTTATTCACTGACAGCTCTTCGGTCCCTGTGCAGAGACACTTCCTTTAACCTGAGGCTTATACAATTGCCAGAAATTCATTTTTTGTTTCTTTTGTTATTAAAAAACAAATTAGCAAACCCATCCCAGGTGTCAAAAAGTAATGCAAAAGTAACAGAATGCGTTACTTTCCATAAAAAGGAACTGGGTAACACAATTAGTTACTTTTTAGGGTTACACTTTATTTTAAGGTGTCCTTGTTACAATGTAATTATACATTTAAGTACTGAGTAATATTAATTAACTACATGTACTTACTACAGTATATGGTTAGGGCTTGGCTTAGTGTTACTTGCATGCAATTAAGCACAATTAATTGTTATTATAATAGTAAGTGCATGTAGCGTGTAACAAGGACACCTTAAAATAAAGTTTTACCCTTTTTAGTAATGCAATACTGTATTGCATTACTTTTAAAAGTAACTTTTCGCAACACTGCACAAAAGTGCTCATTTATTCAACCTTACCTGCCTGTTACTTTTTTAGTAATCCTAAAGACTTTGGACCTGTCCCAATACTCACACTTTTGTTTTTTTGCACGTCACCCCCTGTCTCCTTACATGATGTACTTCCTATATTTGGCCCACATTTTTAAGAGGGCATGCAGACTGCAAGTGTGCATATACATTTGATTACCCAAAATGACACACTTATAACACCACATCATAATTATTGTTGCATTATTTATACATTTTTATTTTCAATACTTTGCACTAAATGTCCTAATAAACTTCTAAATGTAAATTCTATTTAAATTATAAAAAGCAGTTGAAAATGTTTTACAAAATACCACTTTAAGTTTGGTTACACTTTATACTGATGGTCTCCTTTAGACATATTGTTGACTATAAATAACTTTGTAACTACTATTCAGAGTATTAGAGTATTAGTAGACTCTTAGGTCAGGGCTAGTAAAAAAAAGTGACATGCACTTGCAAAGTTACTTTCACTTTTACTTTACTGTTACTTTACCAAGAAATTATATCTGTAATTTCTAATTAGTTTAACTTACAATGTACATTTTTCTTCAGCATTAAATTTCTGAACATGATGGGATACACCACTCTCAAGTGACTTTAGAGATAGTGTGCATTTAGCGTGTGTTACGGGCTAAGGGTTAAGTGTGTTAAGACTGCAAGTATGGGTATTGGGACAAGCCCCTTGCTCAGTGTTTCCAGACAAAATCACCCAAAAATACTAGGACAGTTTCACTGCAATTTGTGTTTTCATGTTTTCACATGGTCTGCTTAGGTCCACTGATGGTTAGGGTCAGGGGTCAGGTTTAGGGGTGGACCTTTATGGTCACTTTTAAGGCTGCCCTTGACTAAAGATTTTTCTGGTCGACTAGTAGTTGTTCATTTTAAGCTTTAAGTTGTTCATTAGTCGACTATTAGTTGCACGTTTGTTAATAAACCATATAAATCATAATAATGAGCCTTTAATTGCCTACACAGTCTAATAATCAGTCAAGCGCATGCGAAAAAGCTTGCCACAGTGCACCGGCAGATGTGAATGAATGTGTCAGGGAAAAACAGCAAGGAGACTGCATTAATGTTTAATAATTGATTGATAACTAGTGCTTTCTTTGTTTTTATCTTAAGAGATGAAGTCAGCAGCACTGACTCGTCATCAACACAGTAGTGGATGCACCTGTATGCGTGTTTCATACGGCTTACATAATCTGACAACATTTTGTTCTGTTTGAATTGGTTCATTTAAAAGTAGACATTTCACTCTCTATAGATATATTTGTCATGTCTGTAAGACAAGTATACACAGAGTTTCGAGGTTTCGCGTGCAAGTTCAAAAAGATAGAGACGGCAGAAAGCGCATCCTGTTTGCTTTAATTATTTTACAAAAGCGCAATGTTTTGTTGTATTCTGAGTGGACACAAATAAACTAAGAGTCTTTATAGATTTGAAAGATGTATTATTTTTATCTTTATGAGCAAAATGAGGGAGTATTTTAAGAGCAAGTGACCTAATCGACCTTCATCTGTCATACAGTGAGCGCGCTACTATTTAGCTTCCACACTCCGCACAGACACTTCAATAGCGCTCATTTTTCTAGGTTAACATTAGATCGAGCAGCCATGTAAAGTTGCTACTACATACATCTTTCAGATGACAAGCCATATTTGAGGTCGATGAATGATAGGTGAGTGTTTGGATGTCCTACCCGATGTACTGTATTACCACACAGACCTTTGGATTTTTTTTTTTTTTCTGTGATTACAACAACAACAACAACAACAACAACATTTATTTACAGAGCACATTTAAACACAACCAAGGTTGACCAAAGTGCTTAACAAACAAATAAAATAAAAGGAAAGCCAGAGAATCAATAGACAAAAAAAAAAAAATCAACGGAGTACCACAGGAAACATACTAAGACGTGTTATAAGCCAGGGTAAAAAAAAATATGTCTTAAGATAGGATTTAAAAATACTAATAGAGGGGGCACGTCTGATAAGAGGAGGAAGGCTATTCCAAAGTTCACAAAGGTCACAAGATCTCAAGGTTCTAGACGGGGTATACGGAAGCAGTAAATCGGTCAAGTATTGAGGCATAAAATTAGTCTATACAGCATGTGTGCTAAGGCTTATAAAACTATTTCACAGCTTTATGGCATTAATAGACTGAAATTAAAACTTGACATACTGTATCCCATGACATACTGTACTGCATGAGAACCAGTAGTGTTCATTTTTGATCAATTGTCAAATCTGCCATTTTAAATATGCGCAAGTAGAGATTTGAATACTATTTTTTTTTTTTTTAAGTGTATGGCTTTAGAAGTCTTTGACTACAGCACACAAATCATATTTTTGTAGTGCTTTTTCAGAGCAGGACATCTCATAGTCACACTATGCTTTAATTGAATAGAAAAGAGCAGGTTGGACATTTTTCAAAACATCTTATTTTGCATTCCACAGGTGTAACGTGAGTAAATAATGTCAGAATTGACATGTTCAGTCCCTTGGACCATTTTGGCACTTTTTGCTTTGAAACATTAGTGAGGTCATATTACATATTGTTTGAAAGAAATGTGAAAAACTGAATTTGCTGGTTTGAAAGCTTATGACGTAATGTGTGTGGTAATATGTTTGATGTGGCAACTATGTTAAATGTGTTCTCCTGCAGAATCCGTTTGCCCCACTCGTATTCCTGTGGCGTCTCGTGATGAGAAAGGCTTTGAGCTGATATTAGGGATGAAGATCCATCAAAAAGCTAAGAAGATACAGGGCTCGTTGGTGTCAGAGGCAGCGTATCTGCTAGACAAGAGCACCGACATCACAGAAAACACAAGGTTGCTTTTAAAACTACTGCTGATTTTGATAATCATAAAGATTTAACATGTTCATTATGCAATTAGTGGCGATTCTGTGATTTGTAATCTCTTTTTAGAGCTCCTGAAATGGTTTCAATTGTGCAATATATTCATCTGACTACAACACGTTTTAAATTTGTTTCAAAGGGAGATTTTTCCCGAAGGTCTTCCTCCCTCCTATGTGTTTGTGTCTACGCTGAGGCTGAAAGGGCCTTCAAGCAGGGAAAAGCTGGACCTGTGGAGGATCCTGTCTAAAGACGGACTGATTCAGGCGGCTGTCACACTCAACGGACTGGACAAATCTGTCATTTTCACGACCACAAACACGGTTAATGAGGAACAGATAGTCACTTTCGATGCACAAAGCATTGAGGTTAGTGAAATCTACCAGCATTCTCCTTTTATACAAATGACGCTAGCTTTAAGAAAAGATTTTGTCATCAATCATCCTTACGCTACTCTAACAGATCTACTTAAACAGAAGTTGCCTTTTTTAGACAGCAGAATGTAGAAATAAGCCGATTTATGACACGTTTCCTTTTAAAACTGTGACTTGGCTATATAGCTGCAATTTCCTGTTCAAAATCCCATGACGCTTTTTCCACGAAAGCTCCTCACTTATACATTTAAATAACACAAATTCTGTTTTCATATTCTTAGACTTCCAGCAATTATCTTCTTGTACCTGTTCCATGTCTACTTGTGCTCTTAATGCCAAAAGGAGTTTTGTGTGCTGTTTTTCACACAAACGAGTCTTGCCAAGAGCCAGTTTCCCCCACCATAACAACTCGTTCATGTAGAACAGCTTGTTCTGGAAAACTGTCAGACTCTTGTGACATTTATGTCAAATTATTACTGCACACCTTAGTCTATATTCATCTTTTCAATGCATTTTCAATCAACACAAACCCATTTCTTTGGAACGTCCTGCAGGCTGTTTTTGACGGAAGCTGGCACCAGCTGAAGGTTCTGGTTAAACCCAGACGCGTCACCTGTTTTCTGGATGACCGGCAGATCCAGGATGAGGCTCTGGATGCTGTGGTGCCCATCTACATCAACGGGAAGACTCAGATCTCCAAACGCTCTGGCTCTGATGCTACACTTCCTGTAAGCAGCTTCCTGCAGTATAATTGAACACCGGGATGTTACTGGCAGCCGAAGTAAATCATGGATGAGAATGGATGAGCACAGTCATTTCTGTCCAGCTGTTTTTAACTACGACGAAGATTGGTTGTAGTGCCGCTGTTGCTTAAAGAAACTACTAATGTCTCACAATAAAGACTGATATAGAGATTACGGTTCGATCATCTGTTTGTTATGACTGCTGTTCAGATAAACCTAAATGTTTTGTTTTGTTTCTCATCGACCATCACAGACAGAAATCCAGAAACTGAGGCTTTACTGTGACCCACAGCAAAGTGAGAGAGAGACAGCATGTGAAATCTACTCTGTGGTAAGAAAACAAGTGTAGTAGTATTGTGGGAGGCGGGAATTATTAATTCCTTATTAAAAACTGAAAAATCAGATAAATAACATTCTTTTATTTTTGATTTACCATTGTTTTATAGATATAAACATTGCATTCTAAGAAAAGTCGGAATAATCATTTATACATTTTATTTATAATTTATCCTCTGTTGGAAAGACACAGAAACACTATTGTGGATTTTTGGAGTGAATGGGAATGCAGAAATGATATTTATTGTACTTTTGTTTACCCAATTATGATCACTCTAACCCTAAAATCTAAAAAGGGTCCATTAAAATAACTTACGTAGTAATATGAGATTTACTGCCGTTGCATGTTTAATTACATCACACACACAGTTATGTATGGGATGCTTCGTTCATTCCTTCACATACTGTATCATTGTTTTTCATCCCCAGAGTTCAAATGCTTTTTTCATGAATCAAATGTTGTAATGTTTTGATTCTTCTTAAATTTGGCCGCTTTGGTTCAAGACACTTTATTAAAGAAATACACTGGGCAAAAATACTTTCAGAACCAATGCCACTGAAAAATAAGAGACTATGCAGACAGATCTAACTTTTCTTATTCTCCTTGTTTTACAGGATGATGAACGGGTAAGTTTTGATTGTTATTCTCACAAGTTGCTGTCATTTGAAAGGATTTCTGTGATATCAGTTTGTGCTGGTTTTTCCAGTGTCCCCTGGATCGTGAGCCCACCAATGAGATTGAAGAGGCGTGCGACTGCAACGAAGGTCAGCCGGGACCGCCGGGTCCACCGGGACCTCCAGGACCTCCGGGACCGAGGGTCAATCAAGATCTCCACTGATCATTCCTGTTTAATTGCATACATTCACTTTAAAATGGTTATTTACAGCCAGTGTCTGATCTCAACAGGGTCTGCGTGGAGAGAAAGGAAGGGACGGACCTCCGGGCCCAGATGGTAAGCCTGTGAGTAAAACCGCATATATTTAGGATATTATGTGAACCTATGTAAACTATACGCTTCTGAAATGCGTGTTTTCTTAATGAAGGGACCCCCAGGTTCAAGAGGAGATTCAGGTATACCTGGAGAGAAGGTGAGATGCTCTTATGATTTGAAAGTATTACTAGGGCCCTATGATTTAAAAAAATAAAAAAATAAATAAAAAAAATAAATAACAAAATAAATAAATAAATAAAATTTTATTGAACCATTAAAATGGAATCCAGAAATATTACAATTAAAATAGGGAAAAAATGAATTTGGGAAAAAGTAAAATAGATTTCATACTGTGTGTTTTTTTTTTTTAATCTCTTAAAGAAGAAACTGTTGTATTTTTTGCTTTTCTCTCACTTAGGGTGATGTGGGTCCATCGGGGCTGAGAGGCGATCCAGGACTTCAGGGCTTAAAAGTGAGTCTTGCACTGGGATAAATTAAAAAAAAAAAAAAAAAAAAACTTCACTTCACACCCTTCCTCGCAAAATAATCTTTTTTGTAAAGAAAGCAGATGCTTTTTTAGATGCTCATTCTCAAATTTAGATGAAACAGTCATTTGGCAGGAATAGAGGCTCTTCCCACTTTGGTGGAGCGTGATGTTCTCAATCTAGCATCCTAATTACCAGGCTTTAGATGTAATTCGGTGAGCAGACTCTTTCGTTCCCTTTATGGCGAGTCACGTTCGATCTATTTTATTTCCAGGGTGAACGAGGAGAACAAGGGTTGCCAGGGAAACCGGGGCCACCAGGACCCATGGTAAGACCTGAAATAATTGGAGCCTCTTTCCAAGGCCTCTGCCAGGCCTGTGCAAACCACCGCTTCCCTGTGTAAACGGCTCAATGGCTCCTTTATAAACGCGGTCAGCGTTTGACAGAAGTGTGCAGCAGACGGCGATTGGCCCTGTGTAGAGAGAACACACGGATGACAATCGCCGTCCAGCACACTGGCCACAAATGCGTTTGTTTTATACCAACAAAGTGCTTTCAAACGACACATGGCAAGTGAAGAAGAGCCAAATACATTACTGCAGACAAACACAAATACAAAGACTTTTAGAAAACCTACTTTTGTGTAAAATATTGTGTGCATTTACATTCCTTTATTGGTGACAAGTCATAAACAGCTTAAGCATTAACTAATCAACACAGCTAGATTGTTGTGGTTTGCTTGCATTACCAGGTTACTGGTTTAAAGACTGTTAAAATGGTTCATTCCAATAACCAGTAGTTTTGTATCATGTATTGTACAGGTAAACATGCTCACTGTTTTTTTTGTTGTCGTTTGTTTCAGGGAGCATCAAAACCAAGCGTTGGTACAGTTGGATTACCAGGGAAAAAGGTAGTATTTATTAATAATATAATATTTATATATTATTTCACTACATAATCAGAGGAAATGAATACAAAATAAAAAAGCACACCTTTAATCCTCATTGTTAAATAATTAAATTAAATTAAATGGTAAAGTGCATACAGCATGGCAATATTTGCTGTACTTCCTTGTAATTGTTGCTCATTCAAAGAAGATATTATTGTATTGCATTCTTCACTAAACTGCAGCATTTTTTCTGTATTTCAAATTTTACATTAACAGTACTGCAAAGTGTTTTTATTTTAGATTTTAATTTTATTTATTTATGTATTTATTTATTTTACATAACAATACCGCAAAGCATTTATATTTTATATTTTAATTTTATTTATTTATTTATTTACTTACTTGTTTATTTATTGTTTTACATTAACAATACTGCAAAGCATTTTTATTTTAGATTTTAATTTTATTTATTTATTTATAATTTTACATTAACAATACTGCAAAGCATTTTTATTTTAGATTTTAATTAATTAATTAATTAATTAATTATGAATTAATTATTTAAATACAGTAATATTACAATGGGTAATAGAATGGAAATCACCATTTAGGAAATTACTCAAAAGTAAATGTGAAGATGGATTGCAGCCATGACATTTTGGAAGAAAGTTAAGACACTTAAAGACAATTGATAGTAACAATTAAAGGAATAGTTCATCCAAAAATGAAAATTCTTCCTGAAAAGAAGTCAATGGAAACCAAAACTGTTTGGTAACATCCTTCTTCAAAACATGAATGATGACAACATTTTTATTTTTCGCTGGACTGTCCCTTTAATTGTCATTCTAGAATAGCCTTTCTTTTTAAATTGTCCAAAGATGGATGGATGGATTGACTGATTCAATTACTTGTACTACCATAAATAAATAAGTAGTGAAAAGACCTTATTCATAAATTGTAAGCTGTCATAACAAGCATGATATTAAACTTGACATGTATTTTTAAACAGGGAGAGCAGGGGGATAAAGGAGAACAAGGACCACCTGGAGAGCCCGGTCCAATGGTAATGTAGTGTAATGTTATATGACAGCTCAAAATGGCACGCCAGAAATGATATTTGTCCAAACAGTGTCCTCTAACAATTTGTCATAGATGTGCTCTGCTACTTAAAACACAAAATCAGATATCAAGATATAATTATATTCTTCAATGTAATTAAAATGCAGCCATATTCTTTAAAATGTGCATGAAATTGGAGATTAAAACACATTTGTTTGTAACTTCACACATGCACAACCAAATACACAGTAAGAGCATGAAAAGTACTGTTCAGTTTCAGACCTTTATCATACTGTACATAATGTGTCTTGGGCTGCTGTAATCAGTTTTTGGTCCTGAGAAACTCATGTTCGTGTTTCTTCAGGGTGAACCAGGACTTCCTGGAAATGATGGAGCGGTCGGCCCCGCTGGAGCAAAGGTCAGTCAGTCTACAAAGTATTTTAATGAAGTGAATGACATGTTTTATAATAGTAATGTACTCTTAGTACTCTTGTGTGTGAGGATTCAACTCATTGTTACTGCAAAGGCTTTCCAGATTGATTTAATGCATATTATGAGACTAATACACAGATATTTATAGGTCAACAGAATAAAGACATTTGTCAGGCGTGGGTGTTTGAAGAGGTTAGTCATTAATTACATTTACAGTGTTAGTGCGAACTCCTGTCATGTGCAGTTATTCAGCATGACACCTCTGTGTTATAAAAAGAGATTTTCAGCATTAATACACAGAAATAAAACGTGAAAAAAAGTTGGCAGCAGTGTGTCAGAATAGCTAGGAGTTAGACATGCTAAACTCTATTTGTATTTTTAGATCTGTATTTTTATATATTTGTGCTTGGGTGTACTTGCTAACACCATTTATATATATATATATATAATTTTTTTTTTTTTAACACAGACCTGTATTTAAAATATATAATAAACACTTTCCATCAGTTTCTCACAAAACAAGAATGAAGATTTTTCAAATTATATTTAAATGTACTTTCTGACATTTGAATTTATGTTATTTTGATAAGTGCATTAAAGCAGATAATTTTTTTTTTGTTAAAAAGAATGATTTAAAATGTATCATTTAACTTACAATATGCAAAGGAGAGGAAAAATATTTTCAAAAACTTCATTTAATGTCAAAGAACTTTATGAGTTTATAAATAAATAAGGTTTTCTCATAAAATATGTGATTTTCTGTCTGTTTGGATGCAGAAAAAGCAGAAAACATGGATCCTGTTTACATTTTCTTCTGTCACCGGCCATAATTCTGACCTTGAAATTAGGATTAGGCATCAAATAATATCATACATGTGAAAATTGATTCAACACATAAATGGTTGTCGAAAGCAAAAATGCCATGAAATGCATCATATTTTGGTGCTATTTTTAAAATTAGAACATCAGATTTCCTCACCCCTTTGTCATCCAAGATGTTCATGTCTTTCTGTCTTCAGTCGTAAAGAAATTATGTTTTTTGAGGAAAACATTTCAGGATTTTTCTTCATATAATGGACTTCAATTGTGCCCCCGATTTTGAACTTCCAAAATGTAGTTTAAATGCAGCTTCAAAGGCTCTAAACCCAGACGAGGAAGAAGGGTCTTATCTAGCGAAACGATTGGTCATTTTTTTAGAAAAATAAAAATTTGTATACTTTTTAAGCACAAAAGCTCATGTAGCACAGGCTCTCAGATGCGCGTCCACGGGTCGTTCTTGAACAATTCCTTTATTTTGAACGAATCTTTAATGTGAGTCGCGAAGAACGAGTCGTCTCGGGGAGTGATTCGTTCAGTCGCACATGCGCAACATCCTATTAGGTTCTGTACTGGGTTTTTCGAGTTGTTCGTTCATCTTATGGGGCTGTCACATGATGCTGATTTTGCTAAAATGAATGAAATGACTCGAAAAAAGATTCGTTCATTTTGCTGAACGAGACTCAAAGGTCCGAGTCGGTAAAATGATCCGAACTTCCAATCACTACTACGAATCACGTCTAAGTTCATCGTCTGTGTACTCCGGCTAAAAAAGGTAGAGTATGGAGAAAAACTCCATCTTATTTTCTCCTACGACTTCAGAATTGTCCAACATGTTGTACCTTTTTGTTTGTAAACAGCGTTTGACTTACTTGCACTTTCGTAGTCTTTGCGCGTTTGCTTTGTAAACACCGGGTCTGTGGTTCCGCCAACATTCGCGTGACCTTTCGACATGACATGGACATGGACGCACATCCCAGAGCCTGTGCTACATGACCTTTTGTGCTTAAAAAGTATACACATTTTTATTTTCCGAAAAAAAAGACGATCGTTTCACTAGATAAGACCCTTCTTCCTCGGCTGGGATCATTTAGAGCCTTTGAAGCCGCATTTAAACTACATTTTGAAGTTCAAAATTAGGGGCACAATTGAAGTTCATCATATGAAGAAAAATCCTGAAATGCTTTCCTCAAAAACCATAATTTCTTTACGACTGCAGACAGAAAGAAATGAACATCTTGGATGACAAGGGGGTGAGTACATTATTTGTGAATTGTTGTTCTGGAAGTGGACTTCTCCTTTAATAAGAAATAACATATTATTAGTCATTGTATCATTTTAATGACCAATGAAAAAGTGGACTATCATCGCCGAAAGCTATATTTATTCCACCAAGCGGTTCAGACATTTTAGTGAAGGCTGTAAAATGTGGCCCAGCTCACTCTCAGCCGGTGTAATTCTAGAAAAAACAGTGACTTAAGACTCTTTGCCTTTCTCATTATCGCTCTCTGCGGTCAAGTGTATAAAAGACAGATACGGCGATTTGCTTTCTGCTGCTTCTGGAAAGCAGCTTTGTCCACTGCAGTATAACTCGACGCCCTTCCTGTTATTGTAATGAGGGGATCTGAAGTGTAATTCAGAGAAGAGCTGTTCTCTCTGCGTGTGGGTTGACAGCTATTGCAGTAATGGCTCTCTTTTGTTGAACCGGAATTCACGGCTGCCGTCGTTAATGTTAAACGTGCTCGTTTCTGTCTGCGGCACTGAAATCGTGCCAACTCGCTGTACATCTACATGCTTTTATTTCATAATGATTTGCTTCAGTTTTTGAGTATTAAGCATAACCAAAGAGCCCAAGCTTGTTACCCATCATCTGGTCTTGAGGTTCTACTTAGATGCCATTGGGATAATAAATAAAGTGCGTTTGCCTTGATATAGTTTCAAGGAACATTGCACCGTTTAATAGTTTACAGGAACCGAACAGCCGCTCCGTCTTTTACGGTCATGTGTAGCTCAGATACGCCGCAATTACAACGGCCGAGTCCAAACAATGTTCACTGTTTGTCTGTGAACTTATGCAATCTTGATTAAGCAAGACTAATGACCCTCTCCTGCAAATTAGACAATGTGGTCTGAAATCTTCATCATTTTGTGTAGGAAAAAGGAAATGTATATTTGACTTTCCAGCACCAAACCACTGCAGAAAGAAAAAAATGTGAGAAATGTTCTTCACATGGTACCATTCAGAAATGTATAAGAAATAAATCGCTAAACCTAAATAAATTGTCTGGAAAGCTGTGGAATTTTGACGAGGTCATTAATCATCTTTAGGGTTTTTTGCTACTTTGAAGGAAGTTAATACTTTTATCTAGCAAAGATGCAGTAAGGATAAATGGATTAAAAGTACATTTATAATGTTACAGTAGATTTCTACTTCAAATAAGTGCTGTTCTTTTGAACTTTCTATTCATCTGTGAATCCTGAAAAATAAAATGCATGATGGTTTCCACAAAAATATTGTGCAGCACAACTGTTTTCAACATTGATAATAATCAGAAATGTTTGTTGAGCAGCAAATCAGCATATCAGAATGATTTCTGAAGGATCATGTGACACTGAAGACTGGAGTAATGATGCCGAAAAATCAGCTTTGATTACAGAAATAAATTACATTTTAATAAATATTCACATAGAAAACTGCTAGTTTAAATTCCAATAATATTTTGTAATTTTTACTGCATTTTCAATTGAATAAACGCAGCCTTGGTGAGCCTTGGAAGAGACAAAACCATTAAAAACAATCTCACTGACCCCAAACTTTTCAATTGGTAGTGTACTCATAGTTAAATTATCCTCAACATAAAATGAATGAGGAAATAAAACAGAAAATTAAACAATTGTACTTTTTTAAAAAATGTTACACGGCATGATTTAAATCACAATTTAGCAAGTGCAAAAAGTGGGAGAAAAACAAAGCTTGAACTGAAAATCCCTTATTCAGGAGTCATTCAATCTTTAATGCTTTGCGTTATAATAATGAATCACATTAAATTAATGCTTTAAATGTGACCGTTCCAGTAATGCAAATAAAGTTTCCTGGTCAGTAAGGAATATTTATGACCGGTAAATTCACCTGCCATTAGCACTGAAGTGAGTTTGTGGACGGTGTTTGACTCTATTCGTTCTCCGCTGGCAGAGACCAAAGCAATAGTTAATCAGTACAGACATTAATTAGTCTGACTGACAGACTAAAACTCTGTGCTGGCACAAATGCCGGCTGATTCAGCGCTCCAAACCTAATAGTACCTGGACTCTTGTTTGGATATTCATGAATAGATGTATAGACGTACACCTGGAATTATAAATGATGCTTCAGATGTAATGAAACGCCTCTCAGTGCTCAAATGGACGACAACAGATGGATGGCCGTTGAGAGGTCAAAACACGAACGTCCTGTTGAATTAGAAACAAAAGTGTTGTGTTATTGAGTTCTAAAAGCATTAATGGCTCGTGTTCATCTTGTCAAACGTGTCCTGTAATCTTTATCCACGGCTGCGGCCTCGGCCAACCGCACTTTAGCTAAAAACAGCTGCTGAACGCCGTCTGTTTTCTGTAACACGCCGTGTGAGGATTCGGCTGAACTACGCGTTCAGTAGTAATGACGTAACGCTTGTGTTTGTTCAGTCGCTGCTTTGAATGAGACTAATGTCCAGCCGGCTGTCAGCTCATGTAGATTTCATACGCACTCTATTGCTAAAAACCGAATCTGTCAACACATTTTCTACTGGGCTGACAAATGAATCTAAATATTAGTTCTGGTAGCACATACTGGAATGGGTTGGTCAGATGATGCCGAGTGACATGGTTTTCATTGGAAACGGTTCAAAACACTCGTTTATTCTCTGTGTGCAAAATGTCATGTATGTTCTAAATATAGTCTAAACAGTCCACAGACAGGAAATGCCAGAGGTGTAAATCTTAAGCACAGTGCATTTGATTTTTGTAAACAACATTACGGAGACAATTTGGAAAATGCTTCAAATCTCTGCAATTAATGTGACATAGATGTACACTCCATAAAGTGATGGATGATTGTTGTTCATTTTGTCTTCAAAACCAAAATTCTAACAGCATGATCATTTTGTAATAGCAACACTATTTTAGATTCAAGTAAAAGTCAGCGGTATAATAACAGTAGATTTTAGTCTAAATGTCATGACAATTTTTTTTAGGGCAGGCTGCCATGTCTTTTGACTATGGGTCAATAACGTGACAACTAATTTTTCTGAGTGCATTTTTTCAGTTAAAAATTGGTTTAAATGCATTAAAAAGATGCTCATTTGCATCATATAGCAATTTGCCAGTGACCCATGGAAGCATCAAGCAGGTTTGTAACTCTCTTTCAAATCCGGAAACAAAATAACCCTTTTAATGGCTGGTATGTAGTTACCACATTTGGATATCATGTGATATGACCTCAAAAAAAAAAAAAAAAAGAGGTTATTAAGTATTAATAATGTAATCAAACTCCCAGTGAAGGGTCAGTTGAGCAGCCAGGATTGAGCAAAATTCTGAAATAACTGGGGCTAAAGATATGCCTGCAGTTAATGCCATGTGCTGCACTTTTCACACATCTCTTTAAATAGATATTTAATGATATAAGGCCTTTGTGTCATTTGGAGCGACCACTCATCATATGGTGCGACCAATAACAGGAATAGCTGCATTAAAATAAAAATAATATATCTAATTTCTGTGGTTGAAATATGAATCAATGCTACAGCATGCTTAAGTAAATTATATTTTAAAATCATTTTTTATCAGTTTTATGCAATTTACAAGAAAAATAAGTCTGCTAACTACATTTAAGAAGGCAACTCTGAAATTAGAAAATAAAAATATGAGATCATTATTTACAAAAATGCAAAATAAATGCAAATACTTTGTTTCTAAACACTAATTACTGAAAGCATCTGAAAAAAAAGTTAAGCATGTTAAAGAAATGAATTAATTTTAATATAAATCATGGTCACAAGTGAAAATACAATAATAATAACTCTGTATATTTATATATATATATATATGCATAGACTTTGACCAAGTTTCTCAAACAAACCTCAGAGATTTACTTTCTACACCTTACCATAAATCCTTCTCAGATGCATTTAGTAGAAACTATGATGAATGACTTGCTAGACCAACATATATCAAGTTTGCCTGTAATTTTTTAGTCTCTTAATGTGCTTTACCAACAGTAAATCATCTTTTTTATTATTCAAATTATTTTACATTCCCGCTTCATCTCTTATTGTACTTCTGGTACTCCTTTCCTGATTATTTCTTAGAATTCTGCAGCTTACTGTTTATTAGACCATTCAAAGAAAACAAGAGTTTACTTGCAAATGCCTTTTATGTACAGTCAGCATCAGATTGTGTCATTCTGGTTGCGTTTACTGCACGCTGCTGTAAATTTTAACACTCCAGGCTAGCAAACAGAGGACTTCTCACTTTTTTGATTTTTAACAATTATGCTGTAACTCTTTAAAACAAGCTCCTAACTTTAGTAGAAGAAGAAAATCCCCAGATAACCCCAAACTGGGTCAAAAACCTTCTCTTTTAGGATTTCAGGACTGTTAAAAGACCACAAAAGCCTCCCCAGATCCATATAAAACTTCATGCTCGCTCTTCAGTCCCTGCGAGGGTCCTCTGGTGCGGAGCTGTAGATAACCAGTCCTCTCTGGTTACTTTCATGTGGCCTTTGGGTTTTACTGCTGAGGTTTTACAGTTTCGGAACGTTTCGAGTCCATTTCAGAATCAGATCACATACCGCATTGTACGCACACATGTAAACAAACACATGCGATTATGTGTTGTGAACATTCACAGCCCTCACACACGCTCACACATTATTCTGAAGGACTCAGATCACAGAAAAATAATAAATAAATAAATAAATAATGGTAGACAGATCCACGCAGCAAAGAGTAAAACTCCTACAGTTCTGATTAATTGAGTCTCCGCAGTGTATTTTTTTTTTTTTTTTACAGTAAACGCCCACACAGACAGTTTCAGAGATGCACTGGCTTTAATGTCAGATCCGCTCTCTTCACTCATTTGTTTGTGTAATGTCTGACCATTGGCTAATGAACAGCATATATGGTTCAAGCGTTTACTGCTAAAATGTTCCTCCATACAGATTCAGCACTGCTAGTGTGCTTTTACTAGAGCAGTAAATGCATAAAGCATATGTGTGTACAGCCGGCTGGGATTGTTGAACAGTAGGAGCACAGTGTAATAAAGCACTGTCTGTCAGTGTATGTCCACATCATCTATGTGTGGGATGTTAATACAGTATGAATTGTGCAGCAAATTTCACAAATTGCCTGGGCTCAAGAGCTTCAGCTGTGAACAGAGATGTTCTTGTAAACTATTGCACTTAGTTTAAGTAGGATTATAGTTAGTTCTGGTCTTCAGTTTTGATTGGCCACTTGACTATGTTTGTGCATTAGTGGTGGGGATTTCTCCTACTACTACATGATACTACAGCAAATTTACTGTCTTTAAATGTAAAGTTCTATAGATTTGGCAGACTTGAGCAAATCTGCTGGGGCTAGTGTTTTAACAGTTTTCATGTAAAACCTATAGCTCTGCAAAGCAGCATCCATCTTGTCCTTCATGATAAACCAATCTTGACACTTTTGCTGAAACACACTCGTCCGGACGGTGGTGGATATTGTTTTAGCTGTGCAAACGCTCGGTCAGACTGGTGAAGAGAGAACATAAACAGGTGCATTTTACAGCACTAGTACAATCGAGCTTTATTAAATGCACAGAAATGTTTAGTCTGCTTGATATAGCTGTCAGAATCAGAGACCTGCGCTTTTTAAACAAGCTGTAAATAACGACGGCTAAGGAAAATATGGTGACTTATCAATAATATACAGCTCAACAACCAGTTGTTTAAAACTCCGCTGACCTCCCAAGTTCTGCAACTGAGCTGGATACTTCATCTATATTTCATACTGAACTCATGTAACAGTGTCAC
>JAHKKF010528881.1:47399-58588 GCA_019740295.1 Labeo calbasu
ACTATGAATCACTGAATCATATAAACTGACTATGAATCATTAAATCATACAAATTGACTATGAATCATAAAATCATATGAAATGACTATGAATCAAAGGACCTAACTTTGAATCACTATATCATACGAACTGATTATGGATCACTGAATCATATGAACTGACTATGAATCATTAAATCATTCGAACTGACTATGAATCATTGAATCATATGAACTGGCTATGAATCATTAAATCATTCGAACTGACTATGAATCATTGAATCATGTGAACTGACTATGAAACATAGGAACTGACTATGAATCACTGAATCATATAAACTGACTATGAATCATTAAATCATACAAATTGACTATGAATCATAAAATCATATGAAATGACTATGAATCAAAGAACCTAACTTTGAATCACTGTATCATACGAACTGATTATGGATCACTGAATCATACGCACTGACTCTGAATCACACAAAATTTGTCAAAAAGAATTCAAAAACAGTAATGATTTCAAACTTTCAACTGTTAGTATAATTAAAGTGGAGATAAAATTAGGGTTTGTGGTTTTTCTTAAAAACAAAAAAAACTCAAGTAGTTAAAAGAACATTATTTGGAAAATGAAACTCATTTCTTATCTGGAAACCTATGCAAAACCTAATGTTTTTAATAACTGAAACAAAAAGTGCATGCAGAGTTGTTTATTTTATTTTATTTTTCATTAAATCATGCTACATTTTTTATTTTTTAAGTTTTTTTAACTCAAAACCTTCCTCTTCCAGGTTTAATGTAGAGCAATATTGTGCATTATTGTGGATGCTGATATAGTTTATTCATTCTTGGTGTAAACAACCCTATACAGATAAGCTGTAGACATTTGAAATCAATTTAAAAATACAGAAAAAGCTACAACCCTAAATAAAATGAAATAAAAGAGAAGTGCCCTGGTGAACATCCTAAATTGATTCATATAAAAGAGGTTTTATTTTTCTACTGAATAAAATGAAATGAATTAAACATGAGTATCTGCTCGTCTGCTGCACTTGCAGAGCGAAGCATCCGATGGCGAGATGTTTAACGACGGCAGAATGATAATGAGGGACTACAGTAAATACGTCTGAGGAGAAAAGAGGAGGCGTATGTGAGAGTTTATTTATCTTAAACTCAGAAACAAAAGTCAGACGAGGGAAGTCGGCGCAGAATCGCAAATGTCACGCTTCCTAGAGCAGGAAAAAGGCTTCCTGACAAACCAAAACCAAAACAAGCCACAGATTCGACTTCAGGAGACTCGGATCAACAACGGCTCAATACGTCAATGTGATGGAGTGTTTTTGTAGGCCGGCCTGAAAGTTTGCATCACCCATGTTTCCTCCAGAAAAACCCAACAGGATTTTTCCATTTCCATTGCAGATATTTTCTGCAATATTTGGATTATTATGATTCTTACATGTTCAGTTGTCATCATGATGATCTTCACAAATGAACACAACTTTTACGAATTTTGAGGCCCAAATACAATTGGCAGAAGTAAAAAACTAAACATAGACTATGAGGGTTTTGCAGGTTTTTTAAGACCATCCTAAGAAGGAATAAAAGGAGGGGAACACAACACGTCTTTTAAATCCAGAAACAATAATCAAACTACACCATGGTCACATGACTTCAGTGTCAACATCGAATATCTTCTGAAAACTTTCAGTCTTTATTTAAAAACATTTGCATGAAAGTTTGAGTTGGAATAGTTTGCAAGAGTGCATTTATAAACACAACGAGGCTGTGAAAGCGACTAGTTAGTAGATGAATTAATCTGTTTAATGTCCAGACAACTGCTGCAGCTCCATTTAGACACTTGTTCGTCATTTTCAAGCCTCGGTTTTACTTGAAATTGTGAAAGAAAGAAAAAAAAAACATTTTAAATTTTAAATAAAATAATTATAATTAATATAATTATAATAATATTTACACTATTATTCTGTCATGTTTTAATATGAAAAGAAAACCTCTTTTGTGTAGCCAAAAATGCAAAAATGCCTTCATTTAACTATAAAAATGAACAAAAAAAAAAAAAAAAAAAATGAACAAAAGATTTTATAGGGCACTGTTATTGTAAAAAAAAAAAAAATACATAAATAAATAAATAGATAATAATAATAATAAATAAATAAATAAATAAGTTGTTTTATAAATACAATTAATTAGACATACTTCTTGATTAATAAAATTTAATTTAACCATTGAAATAGAATTCTGAAAAAATGTTAATGCAAAACATAGAATTTGTTAAAAATAAAACAGAATTTAAGAAAAGAAAGTACTTAGTAAGTACTTAGTACTTATAGGGCTCAAAACTTTTTTGTTTGTTTGTTTAACTTTTAATAAATTGTTGTTAAATTGTGCAAGTTTCATGATTTCAGTTAATTTGACATGCTTTTTGATACTAAAATTTATTTAACAATTAAACCTAGAAGAGTCTAGAAAAATTTAAAAAGGGGGGGGGGGGAACAGAATTCAGTAAAATAAAAAAAAAGAAAACAAAAACAAAAAAAAAATGATATTTGGGAAAACATAAAACAGATTTCACAGAGCCCTATTTAACAAAACCCTTTAAAATAAAATAATGAAGTAAAATAAAATAAAATAAAATAAAATAAAACTATTGAAATAGAATCCAGAAAAATGTAAATGAAAAACACAGAATTTGTTAAAAATAAAACAGAATTTGAGAAAGAAATATACTTCAAACTTTGTTTGTTTGTTTAACTTTTAATAAATTGTGTATGTTTCATGATTTCAGTTAATTTGACATGCTTCTTGATTACTAAAATTTATTTAACAATTAAAACTAGAAGAGTCTAGAAAAAATGAAAAAGGGAAAAAACTGAATTCAGTAAAATTGAAATAGAAAAAAACACAAAACACAAAACAAAACAAAAAACAATGGTATTTGGAAAAAAATAAAATAGAGTCCTAGATTTCATAGAGCCCTATTTAACCAAAACCCATTAAAAAATAAAATAAAAACATAAAATAAAATAAAATTAAATGAAATTAAATAAAATTAAATAAAATTAAATAATAAAAACACTGACTTCAGGACAATGCAACTGGAAATGTTAAAATGCAACTCATTTCCAGGTTTGGCCTACAGAAATACGTCATCCCTGCAGCGCTCTATTATGAGTAGAATTATAGTGCAGCGATGAAACTCAGAATAACAATAATGAAGGTCTAGGAATGATGCAGTAATCAAAACATGATGAAATCTCTCTAACATCTGAGCTTCTTGTCTAGACTCCAGCTCTTCTTGCTCTGTCTTTATTAGACAACTAGAGGAGCTAGAGAAGTGAAGAAACCATCACTACCTTCACTAACCTTTCACTTTACTACAACTCTTCCAATTCTGTCCACAAATCTAATTCAAGCATTTAAGCACAAACCTTAAGAAGAAAATCAAGACGATCATGAGAAAGAAATGCAGCGAAGTGTCCAAACTTTTGACTTGTAGCCTTATTTCTCCCTCAGGCCTGTGAAAGATGTTTGAATGCACTCAGAGGATCAACATCACTTTACGATTTTGGCTATTGAGCATTTGAGAACTAAAACAAGCTTCTGAAGACACTCAAAAACTGCAAACACAAAAGCACTGAGAACGCACTGAAAACAACACAACATATCTCATTATTTTAAAGCATTTCATTCCTCATTACAGCAGACAGTTTCCCAATCAGTAACACCATTATAATTCATTCGAACAAGACTCATACGTGTTAAAATAATGCGCAATACAAGCCCTCGCTGCAAACGCAGGTACACCAGAGAAAATGCTGTGCAATTAAAAATGCATTAGGAGTTTTCACAGACGATGCACTAGATCACACATAAATCACAATCAGTCTCCTTATACTTCTTCGCCGTGCCTTTGGTTCTACAGAACCTTCTTCTTATCAATATCATGTGAATAAAGGTTATTTATCGCTAATGGTTTCATGAAGATCCTTAGTTCTCTGAACTAAGAAAAATGTTTTTTTCTTTTGGTTCCTTGAGGAACCAAAAATGGTTCTTCTATTACATCACTGCCAAAACCCCTTATTTTTTAAGATCATGTTTGGCTTCTGAAGTGTCAAAATAAAAGGCATTGATGGTTCCATGAAGAACCTTTAACATCCATTGAATCTTCCCAGGTTCTTAGCGTTTTTTACAGGTTTCTCAGATCAGATTTTTTTCTCTCAATTGCAAGTTTATATCTCACAGTTTGTACTTTTTGGAGTTTATATGTGCAATTCTGTGTTTACATCTTGGAAATAAAATGAATGGAGAGATGAAAGGTTGCAATCACCTTTTAAATACACTACGGCTCAAAAGTTTAGGATCAGTGAGACTTGTAATGTTTTTTAAAGACGTCTCTTATGCTCATCAAGGCTGCATTTATTTATTTAAAAATACAGAAAAAAACTGTAATATTGCAAAAAGTTTTTACAATATTAAATAAAGTTTTTTTATTTTATTATACTTTAAAATATAATTTATTCCTGTGATGCAAAGCTGAATTTTCATCAGCCGTTACTCCAGTCTTAAGTGTCACATGATCCTTCAGAAATCAGAATAATATGCGGATTTATGATTAGAATTATCAGTGCTGGAAACATTTTTTTTGTAACCTGTGATTTGTTCAGGATTCTTTGATGAATAACAAGTTAAAAAGAACAGCATTAATTCAAAATATAAATCTTTTCTAACAATGTAAATCTATGCCATCACTTTTTATTAATTTTATACATCCTTGGTGAAAAAGAAAAATTTACTGACCCCAAACTTTTAAACAGTATTAGAAAAGATTATTTTGAACTTTTTTATTCATCAAAGAATCCTGAAAAAAGTATCACAGGTTCCAAAAAAAATTAAGCAACACAACTGTTTTCAGCGCTGATAATAAATCAGTATATTAGAATGATTTCTGAAGGATCACGTGACACTGAAGACTGGAGTAATGATGCTGAAAAAATCATCTTTGATCACAGAAATAAATTAGATTTTTAACGTATATTAAAATAGAAAAACATTGTCTTACATCGTAATAATATTTTACAATATAACATTTTTTTTCTGTATTTTTGATCAAATAAACACAGCCTTGAGCATTAGAAACATATTTAAAATACGTTAGTATTTAAAATAGGAGGTAGAGTTTATGTCTAGAATTTATTCCTGTGATCAAAGCTGAATTTTTAGCATCATTACTCCAGTCTTCAGTGTCACATGATCCTTCAGAAATCATTATAATATACTGATTGATGGAAATAAGATCAGTATTTATTTAAAATAGAAATCTTTTGTATGCACTTTTTTTTTTTAAATACATTAATACTTTTATTCAGCAAGGACACATTATATTGACCAAAATTGCCAGTAAAGACATTTATAATTATACAAAAGATTTCTATTTTAGATAAATGCTGTTTCTTTGAACTTTCTATTCATCTGTGAATCCTGGAAAATAAAACGGATGATGGTTTCCACAAAAATATTGTGCAGCACAACTGTTTTCAACATTGATAATAATCAGAAATGTTTGTTGAGCAGCAAATCAGCATATTAGAATGATTTCTGAAGGATCATGTGACACTGAAGACGAGCAATGATGCTGAAAATTCAGATTTGATCACAGAAATAAATTACATTTTAACATAGATTTACATAGAAAACAACCGTTTTAAACTATAATAATATTTCTGATTTTTTACTGTATTTTTATTCAAATAAATGCAGGAAATCAGTATATTATAATGATTCCTGAAGGATCATGTGACACTGAAGACTGAAGTAATAATGTGGAAAATTCTGCTTTGATCACAGAAATAAATTACATTTTAACATATATTCACATAGAAAACAGCCATTTTAAATTGTAATAATATTTCATAATATTACAGTTTTTTCTGTATTTTTGATCAAATAAATACAGCTTTGATAACCATAAGAGACTTCTTTAAAAAACATTAATATTCTAACTGATCCCAAACTTTTGAACAGTAGTGTATTTATCCCTGGCAGAAGCAAACTTATGTAAGTGTTTCTCTGACATTAGGCTGTAAAACTCAGTTTGGATTTAATTGTGACCTTATTTATTATCTTTAAGACTGCACTATTCCAGTACTGTAGTGTTTCCTGCATGAATTTATTCCTTAGACTAATAACTTCTACACACTCACTACGGATAAAAGCTTTTGCTTAATGAATAAATGTAAATGTAAAAATAAATCTGCAGTATCTCAGTGATTTGTCTCTGATTTGTGCTGTGACATACTGAATACTGATGAGCAAAGTAACATGACGGTGCAAAACACAGTCCATCTGTGCATGATCATCCATCATAAATCACTTATAAAACTTCCGACAATAAAATATAATCAACCAGATCCATTTCAATTAATTAGTGTCTGACAGCAGTGAAGGCCGGTGCCTTTATTTTACACTTTATTTTACGCTTCTATGTTACATAGACAAAGTCAAATCAAAATTTAATCAGTCACCTTTAATATTTCTTACTTCATCAGAGTTTATTCACTATAGTTTAGAAAATGGTACTAAAATATGACAAGAACTCAAAGTTAAACTGCTTCAGAACAAATTTATCTTAATAAAGTCAGACAACTGCAGTTAGTATGACTATATTTACACAACTACCAATACTTTGTTGACCAATTAACAAGCAATGCTTAATTTGGTTCATTCTGTGGTGTAAAAAGGTCGAATTAAGAATTCAACACAAAACATCTGAGCAAAACATGAACAGGTCAAGTGTCTGAATAATTTTAGTTCAGAAATTTTTATCAGTTTTACTAGTAGTCCAGTGTAAGAAGAATTTTTGGGGTATAATATGTCACTTTATTTTGCTATCCTCTCTTACATAAATGAGCTATAGTGTCCTGCACCCACTAGTAAAAAAAAATAAAAACTAATTTAAAAATTAAATCTGGTGTCTGAATAATTTTTGTTTTGACTCTATATACACGTCTAAAAATAAATTATAAATATAATTTAAAAAATAAAATAAATTATTTTAATTCTTAATATAGTTTTTCAAGTTTTCCTAGTCATGATTACTGCATGAAAATTAAAAAAAGAAAAGTCACAAAAAAGCAACAGTCAATACAAAATTGTACATTAGAGACTAACTAGAAGTTTTAATGAGTCTACTAATATCCACAACATTTCTATCAAGATTTTAATGAATGGAATCATTTCCATGACTCTTCCATGAAGATTTAAATGAATTTAATCATTTTCATGACTTCTCTTTAAATGTTAAATCCATTAAGGTGAGACACTGCACGTGTAATAAAATAAATAAATAAATAAATAAATAATAATAATAATAATAATAATTATTATTATTACCTTACACAGTTTATTACACTGATAATTGCAAACATTGTTTGCATTACAAGTTTTCTAAAATGTTAGGTTTTAATATGCAAATAATGCATTATTTAATGAAATATGCACTTATTTGCATAAATTTCTAGTACAAAAATCTAAACACTGCATGAAGTCAGTTTCAAAATTCTTGTTTATTTTTGTTTATTTAATTTAATTTATTTATTTATTTATTATTATTATTTTTTATTTATTTTTTTATTTTTTTGACATATTAGAGTCAAATATTTTTACAATTTTGGAGACTCCATAATTCAGAAAACACTTAAAACAGACAGAAAACAATTTTAGAATGTTGTATATAATCAAGCAAATTATATATAAACAAATCCCTCTGTAAAAACCTTCAGGATATAGACAGGAATAAAAGTGTAAAGTTTGTGTGTAAGTGCTACTAAAGTGAAAATTTACAGTTCAGTGTTGGTGAAAAACTCATTTTAAGAAAACAGCCTTTAAAAATATGCATCGTAATTAAAATCTATTGACACAAATAGATACTAAAAAGTACTAAAAAAGAAACACTTAACAGTGTCTTTTGGATGTTTTTTTGTTTTTTTTTTCAGTAGTCTGAAAAAACACCAAAAAGACCAAAATCTTGACAGGTGCATGATAAAACTCTGTTTTTGCCTGCGGTTTTTCCCTTTAAATAAAATATTACCCACACATTTAACAATGTAAACAGTGTAAACACGCAGCTTCATGTTAGAGTTACTCACAGTGACACAGTCGTGTTGGGTAAGGAGCTGGGCTGCATGGTTTCCGTCAGGTCCTTATCATCACACACAACCTTAACGCGCAAACTCTGCCTATTAAACTCCTTTGATCTCTCCGACGCGCAGCGACAGCTGTCAATCATCAGCTCGGGACAGTATCTGCTGCTGAACGCTCCTGCGAGCGCAGCGCACAGCACGAGCAGCACTTTCATCGCGATCTGTACTGTCACGTTACTTCCAGCCAATCTGGGAAAAAATGATCGATCATCTCAGGGAAATCAAACACAGAGCAATATCGATCCCTAATGAGCAGTGAAGCACCTGGAGATGATGATGATGATGATGCGTAAAACACAATATTCCCAATTCAAAGCCAGTTTTGCATTACTCGCCAGTTTGTATCCTCACTGTAAGCGCTTCTCTTCATCTTAAGTATCCAAAAGTGCAGAAAACTTCTGTCCCACTGCGCACCTCCGCGCATTTGAGCAGTTCTGCAAGTGCGTACTGCTGTCAACAGGTTGCTGTTGCTGGATGAAGTAACTTGTAGCGATGTGTGTCCTGACACACGCGTTCCTCCTCCCGGCGTCGCGTCCTACTACGCTATAGGCTTCTCTTATGAATATTAATGACGTTTCCCAGTAGGGCGTTCTGATTGGCTGACAGGCGGACGCTGGTGGGCGGGAGCTAGTCAGCTGGCCAATTATTTAACTCTCCGCGGTGAATAGCTGATTCATGAATAATACTTTTAGCGCTTCAGAATGGTTTCAAATCAACGTCAGCACGCCGTCATTAAGATTCATAAGTATTCCTTCGCCATAGTAGGATTTAAAACGGTCCCTCCCGGCAAATAAACTTTTCATTGGCTTAGAATTTCACATGACATAATTATGTATCCCAAAGAGGCGTGGCGATGTGGAATTTCACATTGTATTTAATCATACTTAATAAAGTTAAATGATTTATACTAACAAAAGTCTGAGTTTACTAATATCCACAACTTTTCTATCAATATTTTAATGAATGTAATCATTTCCATGACTCTTCCATGAAGATTTAAATTAATCATTTTCATGACTTCTCTTTAAATGTTAAAATCTATTAAAGTGAGACACAAAAAAAGACAAAAAAATAAAATAAATAAATAAATAATAATAATAATATTTATTACCTTACACAGTTGATTGATTACATTGATAATTGCAAACATTTTTTATATTACAAGTTTTCTAAAATTTTAGGTTTAAATATGCAAATGAGGCACTGTTTAATTAAATATGCACTAATTTGCATCAATTTCTAGTATAAAAATCTAAACACTGCATGAAGTCAGATTCAAAATTCTTGTTTATTTATTTATTTATTTATTTATTTATTGACATATTAGAGTCAAATATTTTTACAGAGGGAATTTTGGGGACTCCATAATTCAGAAAACACTTAGAACAAACAGAAAACAATTGAAAAATGTTGTATATAATCAAGCAAATTATATATAAACAAATCCCTTTGTAAAAACCTTCAGGATATAGACAGGAATAAAAATGTAAAGTTTAGTGTGTGTAAGTGCTACTAAAGTGGAAATTTATGGCTCAGTGTAGGAGAAAAATCTCTGGAAAAAATCAGAGAAAACGGGCTTTAAAATTATGTATTGTAAGTGAAATGTATTGACACAAATAGATAAAGTGCTATAAAAGAAACACTTAACAGTGTTTTTGGGATGTTTTCTTTTCACTAGTCTGATGAAAAACCAAAAAATTACTGGCATATACAATACCAGTCAAAAGATTTTTAATGTTTTTTTGGTTTGTTTGTTTGTTTTTTAAAGAAGTTTCCTCTGCTCACCAAGCCTGCATTTATTTGATCCGAAGTACAGCAAAAACTGTAATATTTTGAAATATTTTACTATTTAAAATAACTGTTTTCTATTTGAATATATTGTAAAATGTAATTTATTCCTGTGACTTTAAAGCAGAATTTTTAGCATCATTACTCCAGTCACTTGATCCTTCAGAAATCATTTTTATATTCTGATTTGCTGCTCAAAACATTTATTATTATGATGTTGAAAACAGCAGAGTAGAATTTTTTCAGGTTTGTTTGATGAACAGAAAGTTCAGAAGAACAGCATTTATCTGAAATAGAAATCTTTGGTAATATTATAAATGTCTTTATAAAATCACTGTTGATCAATGTAAAGTATCCTTGCAAAATAAAAGTATCTGTTTCTATCATTTCTATCCCAAAAAACAAACAAAAAAATACACTGACTCCAAGCTTTTGAATGGTACAGTGTATAATGTTACAAAAGCTTTTTATTATGCTGATCTTTCTATTTATCAAAGAATCCTGAAAAAAAAAAAATAAAAAAAAAAATAAATACTGATAATAATAATAATGGCTTGGTGAGCGGAAGATAATTATTTTATAAACATTACAAATCAAACTGCTCAAAAACTTGGCTGGTAGTGTATTTATTGTACATAACATAAGCACCTTGCTGCGTTTTGTCTGTCACACAAAAGCCATTCCACCTTTAAGATGATCTTTTCTCAGATGATTGACCTGAAATGTTTTCCTGTAAAGAAAGAACAGCGTAATAAGAGGGAGGTTTTTTCTATAGAATTGTCTTTCTGTTACTAGGTTACTGAATGACACGCTGAGATGGACGTCAACTAGTTGCGTTGGTCATCAGAGACATAAAAGAGCAGCACATCTTGTTATGTCTTGCAATGAAATGTTTTACCTTTTCTCCACATGTGCATAAATGATCTTCTTTATCCTCTGGCAACCATTCAGATGACAAAAGGACAGGACATCAACAATTCAGTAGGATAAATTTGGACATCTCAATCTCATTACTCTTGTAAAGAGTTGACAACGGGATTTATCTTTGGCTCCTAGTGTTGAGACAAGGTTAGTATGTCACGTGACCTACACGATACAACATGTAGAAATTCGCTTGTATAGAAACAATTTTTTCTCTTTGTGTTTTAGTGAGCGTAGTTAGTTGGCGTTTAGGCTGGAGATTTGTTTTGTTTATTATTTTTTT
>JAHKKF010528883.1:0-19432 GCA_019740295.1 Labeo calbasu
TTTTGAACTTTCGCCTGTCTGACCATTCTCCTGCCTCGCCCATTGGATAACGTACGCCGCTGATCGACCCTCGCCTGTTTATGCACTACTCTCTGCCTAGCCCTTATACACCTGTCTGCTCCTGTCTGACCACGCCTGCCTTGACCATGTCTCTGTCTGTATCGTCCAATAAAAGCATGCAAATGGATCCGCTCGTCTCTCGACTCGTTCTCCCCGTTACAGTCAGACTGGGATCTGTGTTAGACAAATAGCAAGTTACCCAAGCTGTCCCATTTTGTGCCTATGAGCTGGTGTGTTTTCTATGCATCCAGTCATACTTTTCTAGTTATGTGTATTAGAAAATCTGCCTACTGGGCAGCAGCAATGTTAAGCAAAATAACACTTTACATTAAGTTTTATAAAGGCATTCATCAGTAACTAATAACTCATTTACAAATGCATTATAAAGCATTGATAAGCAGTTATAACTGCATTAATAAAAAGGGTGGCTTTAATGCCATACCTGCCAAATAGTTAGCCATTTTTAACTCATGTGTTATAAATTATTTTATTATAAATAAATAATAAACATATTTTTTCATACATCTTTCACTCAAAATCAGATTCCTAATTTATTTCATGATGCAGCAAAACTTGACTATTACGGTGAGACTGCTGTATTTGTGATCTTCTCACTCAAACTTCTCTGTTACTGATGTTGTTTTTCTTACCCAAAATTCTATAAAATATTGCTTTTAAAGAGACTTTTCAATTCCAAGCTTTCGGCTCATTCTATAGTCTCATGTTGTCCAGTCCAGATCAAAAGCAGGTATGCTGCTTTGTTACATCCAAAGGGTTACACGTTATCCGACAGCAGCACTAGGTACATTTTGTACCATGCCTATTGGTGTCAGGCATTCACCACAGCCACCTCCACCTGCCACCTCACCAGTAGCACCACCCACCCGTTCCTCATCACCGGAATTCTAATTGCGTTCACCTGAATCCCATCCTACCACGCCCTATATAAGACTCTCTCCCTCAATCCTTATCTGTCTGGTCTACCGTTCACATCCCTATCGCTAGCTCCAGACCCCTATGCATTTCTCCATTTGGACTCTCGTTGCTTACCCCTTCGGACTGCATTCTACTCACCAACCCAAGGACTGTCAGATAAGATTTCCTAGACACCATTCCATCTTGCATTCCATTGTTTACCAATCTGTTAATAAAACTCTGGCTTGGTTTGCAACTTACTGCTGCTTCTGGTCTCATCCCTGTTTGTGCGTGACAGTTGGGAGCAATGTACTTTTGTTGTTGATTAATGACATGAAAAGTACACAAATATTAAAAAATTACTCTCAAAATAAATAAAGTATAAATTATTTAATTCACAAGTCTGTTAGATATAATGGTCAGCAGCTAACAAAATAAATGTAAAAATAAAAAAGAATGCAGAAAATAACGTGAGTTGAATACAAGAACTAGAAAAGATTTTTAGAATTCTTATCTGAGGCATTTGGAAAGGCATCATAAAACAGCGATGATAGGCCCAAGCCACCAGTGCCAACGCTACCCCCATGGCATCAGAAAAAACAGTACACAGCGGGCACATGTATTTACAGTAACCCTCTGGCTGTCTGGTTTCTAACTACATTATTTAACATGAACAATATTTATATAACATTTATGAATCTTAGTTAATATTATGTTTAAAACTTAGTAATACAAAATTTAAAGTTGTATGTTAACATTAGTTAAAGCTGCAGTCCGTAACTTTTTAATTCCCAAACAGTGTTGGGTGTAACGCGTTACTAAGTAACTGTAATTAAATTACTTTTCCACTGAAAAAGTAGAGTAACTGATTACTGTTCATTTTTAGGTATTTTAATTACAGTTACTTACAATGTACTTGCGTTAAATTGTAAAATAATTAAACTCGCTGAATATCATTATTTAATTTTATTAATTTATCTTCTAAAGGTAAAAGTAAACACTGCCGCTTTAAAATCGTTGTAGTGCAGGTGCACGTGATTTCGCGCCAGTTTGCTTCATAGTCGTATTCTAAAGCGGAAGATGTCGGACTCGGCTGAAGCGAGTGGTTTTACGAAATGGAAATATTCCCATCACTTCACTTTTCTGAAACAAGCAGACAAGAACATTACAGTAATATGTAAGCTATGTCCTGGGGAGAAAAAACTATCGGCCACTGTCAATAGCACGAGTAATCTACTGAAGCACCTGACACGGCAGCATAGACGAACACTTATGAGTGATCCTTGTTCATCATCGACGGATAACACCACGACAACTCCTGCTAAGCAGGCAAAACTTGATTTTACTTCGGCAGCGCAGAAAATGTCTGAAGGTGAGCTTAAAAAAATGATTGCAGGCTACATTGTGGAAGAGATGCTACCGTTGCGTACTGTAGAATCTCCGTCTTTTAGGTGCATATTAAACAAAATACCTGTGTGTGGCAAAAAAGCAGCATTGCCCAATCGAAAAACGTTTTCGACTTACTTAGATAAGTGTTATGCTGACATGGAAATGGAGCTTAAAGGGACATTCGAGAGTTTGGAATATATTTCCACGACTGCTGACATTTGGACCAGCCATAACAAAAGTTTTCTCTGAATGACGGCACATTGGATTGATCCTTCTACTTTTGTACAAGGACATGCAGCACTAGCATGTAAAAGAGTTCGAGGGAGACACACATATGATGTAATCGGCAATGAAATCGAGCAAGTACATTCGGCTTATGGACTGAACTCTAAAGTGACAGCCACCGTGACAGACAACGGGTCCAATTTTATCAAAGCTTTTTTTGTTATTCAGGAATTGTGTTTCTTACCTAAAGAAGGTTACATTTCTTACTAAAAAATGTTATTATTATAGAATGTTTTTTATAGAATGTAATAAAGATGATTCAGAAAGCTAAAAGGCTAAACTATTTCATGTTTGACTCATATGTTTTTTTTTTAATTATTTATTATTTAAAGAGTTTAATTTCTATTGTTTGTCCACTCAAGGTTTATAGGGATTTTAAGAAGTATTTAGTTAAATTACTTATTGATGCATCATTACGTCACGTCTGTAAACAAAGAAGTTTCTTACAGCAGCTGGAATAAATGGCAGATTGTAATCCAAAAAGGTCAAAATGACAATCATCAATAACTGGAGATTCACTCGTAGTCAAAACCAAAAGAAGTCGTACTGAAAAGTGGCTACAGAATTTCAATGGTTCATTGAGTAATCAGGTAATAGTAGCATACCAATGAGAGGCAGCAGTGCACTAATATGTTGCTAATGTGCAACATAATAATAGAAAAAGAAAAGAAAAAAGAAAAAAACGGAATTTTTGAGGCGGGGCAATTCAGTCTAATAGATTTTTTACTCATTTCCTTCACTTTGGAAGTCATCTTTTTCTAGTTACATTCAGTCGTTTCCCAAAGTCATCTTAAATGTTAAATTGTCAAAATAACTTAAACATAAGCTGACTTCATAAATGGATGTTAATTGTTCTGAAATGTTTTTTGTTTGATCTCACCATTACAGTAGTTAGTGATCCCTTAGTAAATCAGCAAGTAGAATCAGCGCTACCGCATTTCTCTGTCTTGCGTGTAAACCATCTACTTTTGCATGTTTCTGAAGATGGTCCGTTCAGTTCAGACTAACTAAAAGGCAGCCAGGTGCTGTGATGCTACATACTTTGGCTTATGAAGTAGGATACTTTAAACGGCTTGTATCAGCAGTACTTGATGTCTCATCCGTTTCATTAGCACATTACATTTCTTCATTACTTCACTTTACAGCAGCCTTATGATTAAATTTTGTTACTTATCTGCCTCAGCAGAGATTTCTCCCTGGGCTCCTCGTGTCCACTACCCCAGTCATCTGTATTCTCATTTACCATTTCTCAGCAACAGCAGGATTCCTGTTGGGCTGTTGCAAACATCACAATACCGCACTATTGACGAGCCAACCGCAGAGGATTGCAAGAACCGCAGCAACCGCTATATTCGCATGTTTTTTCCTTTTTCTGTAAGGTCATGCCCTTCTTGTTCTACGCCTAGTGTATGAGTTAATGATAATGTGTACCATGCCGATTTCTACAGAGGTTCCGTAGATTTATACTTAACAAGCCCAAACAGACAGCGAAGGAGAGAGAGATTGACTGAGCGCGGACGATTACCCGCTTCTGACCTTCAGGCCGAGTCATGTATTCGTGAAAATAGCTTGTCATGCTCAAAGAAACCCTGTCTTGGCATTGTCACGTTGCTGGCCAGCTGAGCTTTCTAAAGTCGCACTTAAACTTAAAACGATTTCAACAGCGTCGTGAGCCATCCACCGTGAGATTTCTTTCAGGCAAATGTACGTCTTGGACCCACACCTCCCTCTCATAGGATCTGTCTCCCAGCAAATCTTCACTGCTGCAGCAGTGACATTTCCCACCATTCTCAAATCAGCTCTGTTATTTCTTAGTGACACCGCAGTGATTTAACCTAACAAATCATTTATTACTTCACTGCCGCAGCAGTGAATTCCCCCCTACAAAAATTTACAATTTTACTTCCACAGCAGCGATTTCTAACCCATCAACAATTACAGCACTTACTATTACTGTCTTCAGTAGAGCTGCCCATAGCTAAACTAAACTTGATAAAACTCTGCACAGTCATTACATGCAATCGAGTCATCACTGATCAGAATTGAACTGAATAGTCATTATTGTTTGCTACAGCTGATTTACAGCAGAACTTGACAATTGGCATCTCCTTGACAATTGGCATCATTAATTCTGTTACTTTTTCTGTCAATCCCGCAAGTCACTTCAGGCAATTTCTATCATTTAAAGCTCTATTAAAATGTAGGGGGGCACTTGACTTAACCTGAAATCATTGCCGCAGCAGTACCTCTCTTGCAGCAGACAGTCACCATACTAAGCTCTATTTCTCACTGCCCCAGCAGTGATCTCTCTTTACCACTCTTGCAGCAGACAGTCACCATACTAATCACTGCCGCAGCAGTGATTTCTTCCACCATTCTCAGAGAAGACACGGTACTAAACTTTATTACTCCCCTCCTCCGCAATGATGTCTCCCACCTTCTTGCAGCAGACGTCATTACCAACTCCTCTCCCACTGGCCTCAGCAGATGTCAAACCAAACTCTATTGTTCACTGCCACAGCAGTGAATTCTTCCACTGGTCTCGGAGGAGTTTCCATACTAAAAACTATTTCTCACCTCCGCAACAATAACATCCCCACCTCTCTTGCAGCAGATGTCATACTAACCTCCATTTCTCACTGCCGCAACAGTGATTTCTTCCACCGGTCTAAGAGCAAATATACTAAAACTCTTTCTCACTTTCGCAGCAATAACCTCTCCCACTTCCCTTGCAGCTGATGTCATGCTAAATTCCATTACTCACTGCCACAGCAGTGATTTTGCTCAGCACTCTTGCAGCACCCTTACTTCTTATCTTCATATATAAATTTTCTTCCAGTTTTGCAAGAGCAGAGATTTCTCCTCCAATGAAAATTTTACTTTACTTCACTGCCGCAGCAGTGTTTTCCCACCCCTCTCCTACAGGATCGATTTCGTTTGTTAGCCCTTCACCTGCCTTATATTGCCCCAACACAGCTACAGGAAAGCGTATTCTGCACATTCTCCGGGGAGAGGGATAGAATCTATAAAGGTTTTCTCTACTCGTATCACAAAAACTACTCGCAGTTAATTGACCAGCTTGCTGTCTCTTGTAAGCACTTTTTGGGGGGTTGAACTCGACGCTCAAGCCGAGCCTCGGGTTCGGGCCTCCATTAAGGACAACAACCCAAGTTTGTTTACCATTGCCCATCAGGACTGGATGGGTAGGCGAACTCGTGAAATGAAGATCCAAACATAGGTTTGGGAGGAGCCTAATCATTTAGTCCTGTCAATCATCATTACAAGCCTATATAAGCAGCTCTCATTGCACCCTCCCAGTGTCAGTTCTTCCAGCATCCCTCCACCTCCCCTTCTCCTCCTCTATTTCTGTTATTCTCCCTCTAGGAATATCACTATGGGGGGTTGAACTTGACGCTCAAGCTGAGCCTCGGGTTCAAGCCTCCATTAAGGACAGCAAGCCAAGTTTGTTTACCATTGCCCATCAGGACTGGATGGGCAAGCGAACTCGTGAATTACAGTGTATGTCCTTTTTATTGTTCATGAATTTCACACCAAAAAGTGACACTACGTTGATCATATTCATGTAATTGGGCTTGATGACACTGTGCATGACACAGTGGATTGTTCTGAATCTGTAGATGAACACGTCCCTAAGGAGGAATGTATTCTTTCTGAGGATGACCTTGTGGGGAAGCATGCTTCTATTGTCTATGATGCTCATTTGAAGGAGCTTGTACATTTTCTTCAGTTTCCATTGAAGAGGTGTAATTTCAAAAACAACAGCCTTAATGTACAATGTGATGCTTGTTCACCCTTCATAATGAAACTTACATCAAGAGGAACTGATACAGTCTTACAATGGGTAATCCTCTGGTTGTCTTTTTGTAACTATTCTTTCAGACAATAGTATGATGAATTTAGGAGAGATGGTTGACAGTTTTAGGTTTATGAAACAATGTTCTATTTTGTTTAGTTCTGTTCCAAAAATCACAATTTTGGACATGGAATTTGCAACCAACATTTAAGCATGGTATGCAAGGAGGGGATTTCAAGCTGGCAACCAAGATCTTGCTGTCTGGTAACAATGATGCTAATATCAAACTACTTTTCCAGTTCATGAACATAGGTGTTGTTGCCAAAAACATTTTACTGTATTCAAAATGCATACTGCATAAATGTTGTAAAGGAATTCTGGACGATTAAGAGATCAGAGGTAATTCAGCGCCACCAGTCCAAAGATGAGGCTGTGGTCCTAGATAAGTCTTAAGCTGTGCTGACATGTTTTGCATTGTCGATATGATACAATCACACTCCTTTCCAATTTAGTCAATAAATCATGTATTTGTATTAATTACATCTGATGGAAGAATGGACTCTCCAGGTAATCATTTATTGTTTTCCAAACATACTGCTTCCATACAGTGTGTGGTTGAATGTTACATGTTGTATCCCTATTTTTGTGCTTTCAGGGCACAGTGCACAGTACTGCACTGTGTAACAATGGTGGTAACAACAAATACAAGACAGACCCAGAGAAACACTGTTATTTTTGAAAAAGAGGCATTTACTCAGACTGTTGGCCAGCTTCATGAAGAACTGAAGTACAGGTTACAGATGTGTACAGGTTACAGATGCACACAGGCAGATATCTGCTTTGATGGGTAAGCAATGTCTACCATTTGGAATATAATGGCTTATGCTGTAAAACAGTTTAAACCTGCGGTGTTCAAACTCAGTCCTGCAGGGCCACTGTCCTGCAGAGTTTATCCTCAGCCCCAATTAAAGACACTTGCGACCTTTGTTTTACAAGTCCGACTCTCTAACCATTAGGCCACGACTGCCCCCAGCTGGTTAGAGCAGTTGGTGACCCTTCAGAACCGAGTTTGGACACCCTGTTTTGAAGCGAAATACTGTTATTGTAACCCATTTGTGATGTGCTGTCAGGCATTCACCACAGTCACCTGCCACGTCACCTAGAGCACTGCCCACACGCTCGTCGTCACCTGAGTTCTAATTACTTGCACCTGACCTCAATCAGCCACACCCTTTTTAAGGAACATTCTAGCATTCTTCTCTTGTCGGGTCTACCGTTCACACCCTGTGACGATTGCTTCTGACCTGATGCATATTCTTTCCGTCGAACTCTCCTCTCTGGATCCTACGTGGCTTATTAACTGGACTATCATCTGCACATTCGCACAAGGACTGTCAGCTAAGCTATTCTTTACCATTTGTCTCAAACTCTGTGTGCTCAATCATCTGTTCAATAAACGCTGGTTTGGATTGTCACTCACCTCTCGTCTCCTCCTGTGTGTGTGTGTGACATGTGCAGATCCAGTGAAAGGCAGATACAAAGATCATGGGATCTCTGGACATGTGGCATTGAGAAAAGAACCTTGCAAAAAGACTGCATGCTGTTAGTATTACTGTACTGCACCTCTCTTCGTGAGCCATTCTCTTTTCTATGCTGTTTTTAACTTGTGTTTTATGGGATTAAAGTGTTTGTAATGCGATTTACCTCTTGAGTGTCTGTGTTGATGCCTTGCCCTCAGTGATGACGTTGAGTCATACTGAGCTAAAACTAGTAAAAATAAATTGAGTCCTGGTTCTCAGTAACAAAATCTAGGTGGCGTTGTCAGCTACCAATTGGCTTAGAACTGCCTTTTAGTAATATATAAGTATCCTTCACCGCAGTATGTGTTACATTCTCAGTAAATAAATGACAAGGTATACTTTTTGTCTCATTTGTTTGATTGGGTTCTCTTTGTCAACTTTTAGGAAAATCTGATGATGTTTTGTGTTATATTTATGCAAAAATGTAGAAAATTCTAAAGGATTCACAAACTTTCAAGCAGCACTGTAGTTTTAAAGTTTGCAATTAACTAACTGGGGCCAGGACAGGAAGTGGACAGACTGGCTAAATTGACTGTCTGCTAGCTGCCTCACACCACAGAAATCAATTAATTCTCAGACTGTTTCACCTAGATATCATAGGGATATATACATAAAGACTGTGTCTGTTCCCGGAAAAAAAAAAAAAAAAAAAAAAAAGAAGTAAAAATTTAAGGGTAACAATTTAATTGATGTTAAACTAATAAAAAAACAGATATACAGAAAAACAAAAGATAAATCTTGGCTTATTAAATAGTAGATCCCTTTCCACAAAAGCACTTTTTGTAAATGATAAGATCACTGATCATAACCTAGATGTGCTCTGTTTAACAGAAACCTTATTAAAACCAGATGATTACATTACTTTAAACGAGTATATCCCCTAAGATTACTGTTATTAACATGAGCTATATCCAAAAAGTAAAGGGGGAGGTGTTGCTACAATTTATAGCAATATTTTCAGTATTTCTGAGAGGTCGGGTTTCCAGCATGATTCGTTTGAAGTAATGGTGCTTCATAACATTATCCAGAAAAACAATTATTAATAATAACTCCCCTGTGATGTTTGTACCGGCTACTATATACAGGCCACCAGGGCACCATACAGATTTTATCAAAGAATTTGTTGATTTTCTATCTGAGTTAGTGCTAATATCCATTTTGATAATGAAAAAGATGCACTGAGATCAGCATTTATAGACATTCTGAACTCTATGGGGGTTTGACAACACGTTGGATCCTAACTGGCCGCTGGTCAATGTCTGTTGGGCTAGTTAGTTTGGTGTGTTCCACACGTCGGCTCTTGTTGGGCTCACGTCATGTTGAAATGGTGTTAGGGCCATCGGCACAAGTGAGAACTTTGATTGGATCCTCAGATCCTTAAGTCAGTGCCTGAGCATTAAAGCGAAAATGAAGAAAACAAGTAAGTAAACGATGGCGGCACACACTGAAAGACTGTTCTAATTTTACGTGATCTTACCCAAGCATTCCAATATGTAAATATTTTCATAACAACATGAGTCACTTAAAATGAAGAAAGTTTACTTGTGTGTAAACTACTGCCAATTTAATGTGAAGACTAGGAAGGACGTGTTTCCCCTCCCCCGCATAGAGAAGTCACTGACAGGCAATCTAGCTAGCGGCTATAATCAGGTCCCTGTCAGTGAATAAGATAGATCTAAGACTGCTTTCTGTACACCATTTGGTTTATTCTAATGGAATCGCATGCCTTTTGGCCTTTGTAATGCACCTGGTACATTCCAGCGTGTAATGTAGTGGTTATTTGGTGTATATTGATGATATAGTAGTCTTTTAGCCTTTCAATGCACAACATTTGGAGCGTTTGGAATTTGCTTTGAGCAGGTTACAGTGTGAAGGCCTCAAGATAAAGTTAGCTAAGTGTGATTTCTTTCATTTGGAGGTGGTGTATTTGGGGCATCCAATTTCGGCTGAGGGTGTCTTCACAGACCCGAAGAAAATCAAAGCAGTTGCCCAGTGGCCTCAGCCCTCTAGTGCATCAGATCTGCGCTCCTTCCTGGGCTTCGCAAGTTATTATCGGCATTTTGTGGAGGGTTTTGCCAAGTTGGCAGCCCCTCTGCATCGCCTGGATGCAGAGTTTCGGAGCAAAGTCCCGGAAGCGAACAGAGCAGGATTTTGTTATTGGTTGGACTGCTCAGTGTCAGAGAAGATTTGAAGACCTGAAAGGTAAGCTTACCACGTCCCCCATGCTGGCTTATACAGATTTTACCCTTTCCTCTACTCTGGAAGTGGATGCTAGTTTGAGTGGGTTAGGAGCTGTCCTCTTACAGAACCAGGGCGCTAAGGTAAGATCCATCGTATATGCAAGCCATGGTCTGAGGCCTATAAAACGCAATATGGCGAAATTATAGCTCCATGAAATTAGATTTTTTTGCATTGAAGTAGTAATGGCCAAGAAAATTTGGGAATATCTGCTGGGTCAAAAGTGTGTGGTATTCACTGACAAGAACACCCTCAGCCATCTGACCTCAGCTAAAATGGGGCCACTGAGCAAAGCTGGGCAGCACAGGTGGCTTGTTTCGATTTCAAACTTAAATATCACCTGGGAAAATGCAATGAAAATGCTGATGCCTTGTCTCAGCAGAATCTAGAATCTAAGGTGAGGCATAGCCTGTTTCCAGGTATAAGCTGTGGACGTCGTATCTGCTCCTTTAGCCATTCAAGCGGGGATGACTGCTCTGCCTGGCCATTCAGTTGCTGATCTAGGACGCCTTCAGGAAGTAGACCCAGTGATCAGTGAAGTATTGGGGTTTTGGAGGTGTAAGGACCACCCGCCAGTCCAACAGCAAAATTCAGTGCCCTGGGTGAAGGTGTTCTGCTTGTAGGTCTTTTACCTGCGCTTCTGCAAAGTTAACTTAATTTATCAGGATTCGGTTTTAATTTTACTCTAGCTCTGTGTTTAACCTGACTCCAGTGACTCCATTAAATTTAGACTGTATTTCAAATGCAAAAACTGATCACAAATATCGATTATGTAGTAATTTAGATATTTCAATGTTTTGAATATCCCATACTACCAATAATCGTTAATCAGGGATCCAATGTCTTGCATGGCCTGTGCGGATCTCATGATCACAATCTTGACAGTTCTGATTTTAGTCAGAGAATGTAGCTTGACTAATACCTTTAAGTCTGCTGTCTACTGCTAACTTTTGACAAAACGTGTAGTTTACTTTGTAATTTCCCATACAACTTGCTAAATCAGTGATAAACAGAAATCAAAAGATCACCAATGAAGTGCCTACTGCTCCATTCATCCAGGTGCCTTCGGTTTGTACTATTCTGGTCATAGATTTAAGGTAACATTAGCCTCCACATGATTTACTAGTCATAATGAGACTTCATAATAAATTCAGGAGAGTTCATAATAAATCAAATATAACATTTTAGCTATCAGGTAAAAATGTATCATGCCAATTAGATAAACAATGAGAATCCGGTTTAGAATAAGGTTCAGTTCCAATTCAGATAAATACATAATAGTGTTGTCAAAAGTATCGACTTCGGTACCAGTCAGTACTGAAATTTTAAAAATATCCATTTCCTAATAACATCTGAGTCCTGTTGAGCAGATTCTTAAACACTGCTGACTGGCCATTTTATTCATGCGCTCAATAGATATGACTGTGATTGGCTACAATAATCATCGCTTCACACTCTTCACCGAGCGCTCACACAGAAGCACACGGGAGCGTTTGAAAGCAGGAGCCTGTCAGCGGATCTGTCTATGCGCAGATATATTAGGGATCCACTGATAGACGTGGCTTTCATAGGCTTCAAAGCAATGAGTATTATAGCCAATCACAGTCTTATCTGTTGAACCATGAAACGGTACCAACTGGTACTGAAGTTGGTACTCTTGACAACACTAATACAAAACATCAATTGCTCAAAGATGAATCTAAGAGATGCATACCTGACAGCAGAAGGACACACAGCAGCATGTGAGAGTTCTAGTTCAGAGCTCCAGATACTCACACTGCCTATGTGAGTCTGTTTACAGAATCCCAAATGACTATAATGCCACTTATATTTCCAGACCAGAACAAAGAAATCTTCAAATCAGTTGTAAAAACATAAAAGACCTTTTGGTTAGGATCTTGTGACCTAAAGGGCACACCTGGCTGGAGATGGTAAAACATTCTGACCACATGCTGAGAGAGACACACCCCTCAGCAGCAGAACACAACTCTTAAAAAGTTTTCAATCTTTCTAAAATAAGGGACTACTGTGAAATTGATATCATTTTACCAATCACACGGTGACCTTTAGAACAATACTAAACATGAAGGGGAAAACCAACAGATTCACAAGATACAACATATGTGGTATACAGATACTCTTAGTAAACTTTCAGTGGAGCATGTTGGTTGAGGAGAGGGAGGGGAGAGTGGATCGTAAATGAGAAAGGAGAAGTTGGACAAGTTGGTCTCATTAGCTCTTTTTGAAGATCTTTTCTATAGATTAGTTCTATTGTTTTTTATTGCATGTCATCTGTTTTGTGAGAGTTCCTGGACTTTGATTTCATGGGGAGATCATTCCGGGTCTTACAGTGGAAGCAAAAGCTCCCTGGTCCTTATGAGCGGCAGCAGCTTTTTAAGGCAGCATTGATTCCACTTCGGCAGTGGGAACGTTTAGTGGAAAGGCAGGGATGAATTTACCATCACATCTTGTGCCCTGATGGGAGCGAGGACATTTTACAAGTGGTTGTGCCTTCTGCTTTGCAGTGTGATATTTTTAATGGGTTGCACCAAGACCACTGGCATCAGGGTATCAAATGCACCTCAGAGTTGGTGCACCAGCGATGTTATGGGCCGTTTATGACTGCAGAGGCGACAAGAGTGTGAGTGGTGCCAGAGGGCCAAGGACACTCAGCCAGTTGCCCATAGCTTTATGGGGCATTTTTTTTGGCATTCCGGCCAAATGAAATTTTGGCCATCGACTTAATGTTGTTAGAACCCTCTCAGTCAGAGTAGGAGAATGTTCTTGTGATGACTGCTGTCTTCACTCTTGCTGAGACTGTAGCTGTGCTGATGACAAAATGGTACTATAAGGTTGGGGTCCTGGTGAGAATTCATTCTGAATAGGGCTGGAATTTTGAGTCCTTGTTGATCCAGCAACTTGGAGAAGTCTCGTATGACACCATTACCACCCAACTGATAATGGTCAGTGTGAGCACTTCAATAGGACTTTGCACAACTTATTACACACTCTGCCATTTTCTAAGAAAACAGATGTTAAGCACCAGGCTATGGGTGAGTTGCCACATTTTCTGATGTTTTGGTTTTAGCTGTTAAAGTGAGTTTTTCTCCCGGACACGGTGGACTTTCCAGTTGTGAATTGACAGTAGATGTAGTAGTTGTGAAGCTGCAAATTTGCGTGTAGATATATGGGATGGTAAAAATCAGTGTACTTGTTGTCGCCAGAATAGTTTGTTTCTGGTTTACCAGCTGCTGTGTTTTAGACGCTCACGATGGTCACATGTAGGTCTGTCTCATTGTTAAAAGGAACTTTGCCCATTAATACAAAGGCTTTGTTTATGTTTGTAGTTTGTCATCACACAAACAGCCACAATTTTGTATGACTGGTGACGATGTGTAGTATGGTGCCATACTGCTGTCGTGGTACGTACAATTGTTTGTTCACTTGTTTTTTATTGCCGAGTTTACTGAGAGCAACTTTGTATTCCATTTTTGGCAGGTAACTGCACATGCAAGGGTTTCTGTGATTTTTAGTTTGGGGCAGAATGAATATCCACTGTTGTGACGGCACTGCTGTTTTGCCTGGTTGTCATCTTGGTTACTTTTGTTATTGTTTGTAAACTTGTGTTTATTCTGTGTGTGCGTGTTGTGGGTGTGTTTATATTATTATTGAATTGATGTTTTCCTGTTACGTGTTTCTTCTGAGCAGATATTCATTGTTTTGTTGTTTTCGCTTTTGTTTTCTTTTGTTTTTTTTTTTGGTTCTAGCTTCCTCTTATGAAAGAGTATCAACTTTGTTTATTTGGTTAGCTACTAAAGTATAATTGTATTTTTCTTTTGTTTTGGATGTGTCCGCATAGAGTGCTGTGCTTAACAATTTTGCTGTGCTTTCACAAGTGCGTTGTGGGTATTGAGGGTTGGGTGGAAGGCTGAGGACCCCTGCTGGCCACCTCCTTTATTTTCTATTATATTTGTGTATTTGTATGTATAATTTGGTATTGTTCTTTTGTGATTTAAGACCTTGTGTGGGATTAATGTATTGTGTATTTTAACTTTTGTAAGTGATTGCTGTCTTTATCTTTGTAGACCATGTCTCCATGCTTACCCTGCCCTTGCAGCGAATCTGTGTGCTTTTGGTAAGGCTGTTATTTCCTGGTGTAGTCGACCAATATTTTTAAAACATTTAGTGTTTTTTGTTTTGTAATCTCTTTTTTTTTTAATTGACCACTCTTGCCACACTATTGCAGATGAAACATATCTAGCTGACATTCATTTCTGTTAAATAAGATGCGATCTGGTGCTAGAATCTGCTGTTTTTGAAATCACGTTGAATGTTCGTTGTGATGTTATTAGTGACGTAAGGTTCTCTTGGGGCTTGTGCACACTCTTCACACACAAGCACTATAATCTAGTGCTTGAAAGTTACAGAGACTCTCTGTTCATTCCGGTTAAAATACAAAACAAAATACACATAAATGTTATGTATTATTTTTCTAAGAGCAAGTACCATTACCATAATTATGACATCTTTTTTTAACAACTCTTATTAACAACACATATCAACAGCACCAAATGGAACTAATACTTGTATAGCTCCCCATGATTTAGTTGCTAAAGCGTGTTACCCAGTGAGCAAGACAGGTCAGATTCAATCACAGTCAAACACAGTCATTTGGTCTTTACCAAAGAAGTTTCCATTTATTTGATCAAAATAACAGCAAAAACAGTAATAATACTGTTAAATAGTATTAGAATCTAAAATAACTGTTTGTTTGTTTGTTTGTTTGTTTGTTTTTGTTTTAACATATTTCAAAATGTAATTTATTCCCAGGATTATTTCAGCTTTTTCAGCAAAAAAATGTCTATTTTTGTGGATTTTTTCTTTCTTTCTTTCTTTCTTTCTTTCTTTCTTTCTTTCTTTCTTCTTTCTTGTGTGTGTGTGTGTGTGTGTGTTAAATATTTGTAACATTACAAATAATTCTGATGTGCCTTCAGTTTACAGCTTATTTTCGAGCTGCTTTTGTTTTGTCAAACGTTTTGTCAGAAATTTACACAAATATTGGACATTACAGTATTTGTTTAGTATTTGTTGAGATTGTTATTCTTGCCATAATAACAAACAATTATAACAAAGAATATCAATATTATCATTATCATCATATTCCATAATTTTTCTCTAAACAGGGGAAATTGTGGACGATCTGTTTAACTGTTTAAAACAGGTTGCATGTGTTGTGAATCTGAAATAACACTGTGGCTGTATGACAATAAAGAGAACTAAACTAAAGAGAGTTTATGACCTCTTCCATCTTATTTTCCATGTTGCACAGGCTGTAGAGGGGCTGAGGTTTAACAAGTTTCTTTACAGCTATCCTTCACCATGACAGAAAAGATGCAGTTATCACAATTATTTCCTTTGTTAGGAGGTTTGTTACAGATGGATGTCCAATAATGAAAATAAGTGCTAAAAGTAGGAAAAAATAAGTTTTTGGTAAGTGTGGTGTTTAAACTTATTGGACCTTTTAAACTAATAAAGTAATTAATGAGACGTAAGGTCAAAATAAAGCCGAAGTTGACACTTAAAACTCATACTGAAAATGTAATTGTTCGGTTGTCGGAGAAAGCTTGAGTATGCATGTTGGAAACACAGATGGCATTTGAGAATTTTGAAATAATTCAACTAAAACAGTCTTTGCTGTTTAAAAAATTGCACCTTGAAATAATTTGTTAAATTGGAAATTTGCCTGAATCAAAATCTTTCTCTCACTCATGCTGTTTATATTTAAATATTATAAAAGACAAAGAAATAGTATTGCTATTAAAACTAATTTTACATTTCTAAATTCTAAATGTAGAAACTAAATACATATACACTGCAGATAAATTACAGATGTACATTACAATACAGTACATTTTGACAGAATTATTGTGCTGATATATTTAGAGAATCTTCACACATGTGGTAGTGACATAATGTGTTTTGTTCGTGTTGTGCTAAACAGTGACAAATGTAAAATGAAGGTGGCGTCCGATAAAGAAGCTGTTGTGGAAGATTATGGTGTGGAGGCATTGGGTTTGGCTGACATTTCGTGCAGCACATCAGAATCATCAGCAAGAGCTTAATTCCAGTTATTACACTGTTTCAACTGGTGCATGTTGGGAACAGGATGGACAGAATGTGGCAGGGGGAACACAAACTGCACATTATGCCAGTGCTGAGAGATGTCTCACACCACATGTTATAGGGCCTCATTCATAAAACTTTATGTGTGTTTTTATCCTTAAAGTATACAGACATGTAGGATGTCAGTGAATTGCTGAATTTAAACTCTTGAGTGTTTGGGAATGAGAATCTAGTGGGCTTCTAAATTAAATCATTTGATTAAACTGAATGACTGAACGCTTAAACTGAACCTGTAGCAAGTGGTAAGACCTTCACTTTGCAATGCGTGATATTGTTTTGTCTAATTACAAAAAGTTAATGTAGTTATAAAACCCTTTTCTTTTCTCACAGTGGTGTTTAAAAGAGAGGTTTCAAATAACATCCTCTCTGCTGGATATGAAAACCAACATGGTCAAAGAGAGTTATTACTTCATACATGAGAGTGGCATATAAAGGGATGGCATATACTGTACCCTTACTGAACAGAAGTATTAGTTTCTTCCAAACTCACTGGTTAAGGATGTTTTTATCTCTGAATTTGCTGATTTACTGTCTTTGCTGTGTTTTATGTTTAAGAGAATACTTATTTTGGGAGATTTTAATATACATATTGATCAAACAAATTCTTTGTTAGACAAAGATATTGGCGATATTGGATTGTTCAATTTTACTCTGTTCGTAAATGCCTCCACTCATTGCAAAGGACACAAACTTGACCTGGTGATTGCTAATGAGCTGTTTGTGTCCCAGCCTTCTTCTGTCGATATTGGTCTTTCTGATCATTTTGCAGTATTGTTTTAACCTGGAATCGTCAGTTTAATGTGTACCTATGGTTCGTACTGTTAAGTTTCGTAGGTGGAAATAAACTGATCAGACAGAATATTCAATTGCTCTTGGTTCATCTCTTACTGAATTAGGCTCAATGTCCTTAGATGATGAGATTTCACAGCTAAATAATGCGTTGGCCACCAATCTGGATTTATTTGCTCCTCTCAAGGTCTGTGAAGTAAAGTATAACTGCTCTGCTCCTTGGTATAACAGCAATCTTTGATTCAAGAAGAGTGGGTGTCAAAAAATGGAGAGAATGTGGTGGAATTCCAGCTTAACTAGTTATTATCTAGCTTGGAAGGACCTTCTTAGCGAATATAGAGCTGAAATTCAAATTCAAAAGTCAGATCTGCTTATTTGGTGTGTATCATTCAGGAACATGAACATAATCCTAGACATCTTTTCAAAACTATTGGTGGTTTGCTCAAGGTTAATGAGGATAATATTTTGACAGCCTCACATCAGCTCTGTTAAAGTTTTTTAGAACTTTTTACCAGATTTCTGTGCTTTCCTCTTCTCAGAGTTCTCATGCTAGTGTGCAGTGTTTTTGGGTGCCCTGTTTTTAAATTTTGTACAACCTGATTTTTCAAGAATGAAATCTACTACTTATATACTTAATCCCCTTCCTACTGGTTTGTTTAAGTCTTGTTTTGAGTATTTGTAGTTTACAGTACATCGATACAGATACAGATGAGAGTAATACATCTTTCGAATCCGTAAAGACTACGTTTATTTGTTTGGACTTAGAATAGCAACGAAACATGCTTTTGTAAAATAATTTAAGCAAACAGGATGTGCTTTCTGTGCTTATTAGGCTATGTAGGCAATTAAAGGGTCATTGATTTGGTTTATTAATAAATGTGCGACTAATAGTCGACTAATGCTTAAAATGAATGACTACTAGTTGATCAGAAAAATCTTTTGTTGAGGGCAGCCTTAATAATTTATATATATGTGAGCAGTGGTGGACGAAGTACACAATCAAGTGCTTGAGTAAAAGTACAGATATGTATAATAAAATATTACTCCAGTAAAAGTAAAAGTGCTCCTTTTTCAAGTTTACTCGAGTGAAAGTACAAAAGTACCTGATTTTTGATGTACTTAAGCAAAAAAGTACTGATAGATTTATTCTGCAATTTTATATAGGTTACTTAATTTATTTTTATATTAGCACTTTTTTTTATAATCCTACTGCTCAAAATACCTGGGATTTTCCCAAAATAACCACTATATGGAGTAAAAATATATATTTTTTGTTGATATGGACTATGTTGATGTTGATGTAGTAATGTTCACTGTAAAGGTTACACTGCGATGTACCTGAGAGAAAACAGATTTGACCATCTAATTGTAAGTAAGTAAGAAAAAAGTGTTTTAAAGTTTGTTGTTTTGCATAACGTCACAGTTATGTATGATATAAGAATAAGGCCTAAAGTTAGCAAAAACATTTTAAAGAAAATAAAATTATATGTTCATGATGACTTTTTTTTACTCTCAAAAACACCCCTGGCCAAATGCCCCCAGAGGGCATCACTTCCCACTTTAATAATTACTGTAGTTGCCATGTTCTGAACATCACATCCTTTTCTTTTTCCCTCAGATGTAATCTATCTAGGTGGTTGAATAAAAATATTTGGACTTTATATCTAAAAATTACCTCAGCTTAGCACCAGCAGCTTGTTAACTAGACAGTTAGCATCAGCTAACAATATTTACTTATTTTCAGTATGATTATGAATAAACATTATTATCTGTCTACTTGGCTAGCTGATTCAAACAATATAAAAATTTATACTGTTGATAAACAATGTATAAACAGATGTCACGTAGGGCTAAATGCCTAGCATTTTAATGGAGGAACTAGTATATGCTGGAACTAGACTCTCCCACTCTTTTGCTGCAAGCCCCCAGATATAAACTAAAAAACGGCGAGCACAACCACCACCAAAGCCTGTGGGCCCAGCTTGCCCTCCTCCTCCTTCGAGAGCTCTCCGGCCACTGCCACAACGCCAGGCCCCAAACCCTCCTCCATCTGCTGTAGGTGAACCAAAAACAACTGATATCAGCTCTCAGTGATATGTGTCGGGTCCCCGCTACGATAGCAGCAACATTCAGGAATGTTTACAGAACAAGCGGGAACCCAGTGTGCCTGTAGCTTTCT